>JAMPIV010003850.1:0-212053 GCA_024509875.1 Oreohelix idahoensis
ACGTCCTTTCCAATCTAAGAAGTCAAATAATGACCACTATCACTACTTTATTAATCAAATTTTAATATTTTTACATTATTTTTTTTAATTAAATAAATATAAATCTAAATTATTTTTAGATATATTTAAATATCCTACTCATGTATATTTTTTTCTTTTATATTATACCGACAACGACAACGCATTTATCTATACTTCAATTATTATATCTTTATTTTTTTTTATAGTGAGGTTTTAATTATAATCATAGAGTTAAATTCTGAGGACTGTCCAATATGCGTTATTTTTTTATTATTTTTTTTTAATTATATATTATTTTATTATTAAATTTTAATTATTATATTATAATTATAAATTATTTATATATGTGTCCTGATTCAAATAACAAAGTGAACAGGAATCACAATCAATTGTAATTTTAACACATTTTTATATGTACAGAGAAATTCTAATCAATATGAAACCTTGTAGATAGACAATATTTTATTAATATTATCGCTATGTGTGTCAGGTATTGTAGTATGTAATATGAGGTACTAATACTGTATTTATGGTTTTTTCAAGCTATGTTTGTTATTATTTGTCATCATGACTTTCAAGTGGTTTTTGTTTATCTCTAGGAAAATAGTATGTGGGACAAAAGTTCACAAGTTCCTATCAATTTATTAAACACATTCTGTATTTTCCCTCTGTTATTTATTATAAATATATTTTGAGTCAGATGGGGGGGGGGGGGGGGGGGGGGGGGGGGGGGGGGGGGGGGGGGGGGGGGGGGGGGGGGGTTCTGAGGGGGGGGGGCGGGTGGGCAATAATGTTGAGAGCTCCTCTGGCACAGACGCTTATCTTTCGTGATGGCGGCAGGAAAAGACTCCTCTGCTCGATAGCCTCCCTGTGTTCTGGAGACACCTCACTGGTCACTATCTGGACCCAGGAGTATGCTTGTCAGCCTCTAGATTCAGCAAAGCTCAGACCAGGTGCTGCTCAATAACTTTAGAACAACGGTCTCTGAAACAAGAAGGTTGTACCTCCTATTTCAGAACTAATTTATAAATAAAATTTCCAGACTGAACACAATACATAACAAACACCTGAGTTTCAGAGCGGTAGGCCAACTGCTATCTTCATCTAGAAACAATTTTCACCAGTATACTCCTCCCTAATGGTTACTACGCCTCTGCCAATTCCAGCATTATTTCTTTCTAGTCAATAAGATAGGTGTCAGTGTACTGTTTGGCAATTCCATGCAATTTTACTTTCCTCCGACACCTTCTGTTCAGGGTGGAGCACTATATAGGCTTTACCTCATGTTCGCTACTGAACCACACATATATACAGACATAAATTATCAATTTACATTCAATTTTCATTAAAAAGATATCAAATATTTCAAGCTTACCACAATTCATGGAATAATACACAGTTACGTTGACTGGCAATGAATATAGCACAATTTCGATCTGCCGATGTCCCAGGCTTTTATTTTAAAAAATATGCACTGGCGCTCAACGCACTGGTTCTTTAGTAAGTTTATTTGAAAATGTGGTGCTGACCTGACGCCTCTGATTGACTATATTGGCGGGTCTAACCAATCGTGCCATGTTTACACAAGCGTTTGAAAAAAAGTACTCCTACTCCCGTTTCCCTAACAACAAAGAATCAATATTTATAGTCCGACTAATCGTGTTTAGCCTTACATTTACTTTCCGCCAATCAAATAGGAGGTAACATGTCAGCCTATTTCCCGTACAATGGTGGTGTGAAAATCTGCCACTGAGCGATTCTGATTTTGGTGTTGTCTGACATCCCTCACTATTTCTTTTGGCTATAATTTATTAATTCCTAGACTATTTGCGTAACGTTTAACATATTCTTAGTCAGCAAGTCCTAAGGAACCCAAATATATAAATTTAATGGGGCTAAGGGGCTGCGTTCAAAATATGCATTTTCTTCTACCTCCTGTTCACTTCGAATACGATGTGGTGTCTGGGTACTGTAATGTTTTCAAACGTAAACCAGTATAATGTCATGTTTCCTAATAAGCGTTTTTCAGGTTTTTTAAAACCTAACTCGTATGGGTAGTGTTTTTTATCACTGTAGATTTGAAAAAAAGCTAGTGCTTGTGGCCTTACACGCGTGTTAGGGGTGGCATTAATTGTGTATCGCGAGACTGTGGTAGTATTGCCTGCGTTCCGGCTTTCAGCCCCTCCCTTTCTTTCTATCCTTAGTCCATCTGTCTTTCGTTTATGGTGAGAGTGTAAACGGGAGTTAGTGTATAAAATGACATGAATGGAATATTAAATATAGGTCAGCTTGCGTATCTCAAGGTTTTTCTTAGAAAGGCAGTACACGTTTTATCGTAGAAAGCGGGTATTGAAGCAATAGGCTTTTACTATCAACGTGAAACGTTACAATTTGCAGACGAAGGAGAAAACAAGGGGGATTTCGAGTACAGTCATTGTGACAGCACTGTTCTTTACCATTCTTCTTTCCTTTTATTGAAGTTATTTGTTAGGCTTTACATTTACTTTTTAATTTATATATGTGGATTAGAATTTCACACGACAATTATGTAGTTATAAATGTCCTTCCTGTATGAAATATTAAATTAGTTCACTTTATTTATCTAACGGGAAAAGTCCACTGTTATATGAGTGGGCATGAAGTTCATCCTACTCCCCATAAAAATTCCGGTGTAAATATTTTTGAAAAACACAAGTAAAATGTCAGAGATGCCCAGATGGTTTTTACTCTTCACCGGGGAGTCCTGGTGTTGTAAAGATAAATTCAATGGTTAGTTTGCAAAGCAATTTCCAAGTTCAACACTCGCCACACTTCCTACTGGATATTCGACAGCATGATAAAGTCTGGTTTTTGGAAGACTGGTTTGGTCGTTTATAAGCCACTCAGCAGGTTTTCCTGTCAACCAGCCTGGCTATACAGGAACATAGACCCTCACAAACAATAAATGATTTAAACAATAATAATGTCGACTGATTTTGCGAAGAAGAACTGGGCCTCTTCTTCCTTTGAAACTGGCCCACAAACTGTGAATGTTATTCCTTTATTTAGAAGTGTTAAAATTAACAACAACAAGCTTATTTTCAGCGTATCTGTAATAACAAATTTCAGTTCAACTACGGGCAATGAATAATCAAAGCCTTTTGCTAATATCTACCATGCCTAGCCATTCGTAACGTTCTTACTTTACTTGAATTCAAATGCAAGATGAGCAGTTTGAATGACAAAAAACCCAAAATAAATGGTGAATAACTGGTGGTGCGATTGGCCCGTTACCTGCAAGGGTTGGTCATGACCCCCCATATACAAAAGATATCTCGTTAGGGGATTTATCATGTCTCCCCCCTACCGTTCCCCTGACCCCGAGTGGGAGTCCCCCCCCCCCCCCCCCACTCTTGGTTCACCCCCAAGCGAAGCGAAGATTTGGTGAATGGTACCTCCCTGCCTCCTGTTTTTTTCCAATCGGGCAAAGGCGTGTGCGTGCCCCTATCACGGGTCCTTTTTTTTTTTCCCCCTAAGGAGGTGTGGAGGGGGCTCGCAAAAAGCTATACGGCGTGGGGAGGGTATGAGTGGGAGGTGTGTGGTAGGGTAGGGTTGTTGGTGCACGTTGTGACAACCCCCAACAATTGGTGGATGTGTTGGGTGGTGGTTTACAATACAAAAGGAAACATACATTGATGGCGTTCAGGAACAGAGGAACATGGTAGGTTACCGATGTGTCGCTACTGGTCGTTAAGTTGCATAGGTCTTACTTAGTTATTCACGTTCACAGTAGGATTATTGGGTGGTAAGCTTGGAGGTTTTGATTTAATTCATACTGGTAAGCTACACTCAAGACTCCAAAGGTGCAAATAATACCTTTATGGTCACTACAACACTTCAAGCATATTGGGACATAAGTGAATATGTCTATGATCTTTTAGGGGCTCAGCATAGGAGGCATTTTCCATCAGGTCCGGTTTAGAGCGTATCTCTGCATAAGTAGTACATCTTAGTACGACATATCTTTAACGTTACTTCGGGGGGGGTTACAGCTTCTGAAACACATTCGTGGCTCACCTGGTCAGCCAATACAATTGTTTTCTGAGATGGTCCTGGATTCATGTAATCTGGGTCTAAAACCCCACATCCAGGGACGTCGCATTTCAATAAAATGTTTACACATTAGTCCGCCATCTGTTTCCTGATTCCTTCAACTTGCTTCCGAGCATGTATGTGTATTTGTCAAAATACCTACTAATGTTTTAGTTACATCAGAAACACTGCTACCACTAGGAGGAAAAAAAAACAAACTGTCCTGCTGTGGTTATGCCTTGGTATGGCATTTTTTCGCAGTGTGAATATTTGCGTTGCAGACTGTGTCATCGAAGCGGGGTTGATTGTGTAGACGGGGCGGGTTAATAATTTGCGTTACTAGTTAGCATTGTATCGTGTTTTAAATACTACGGGGGGGGAAAAAATGTAAGGATTAACTACTGTTTATTTTGCTACAAAGTTGACAGAAAGTGTTACTTCAGATAGCTAATATGTATTGCGGTTATTTATGCTTCCGCCAATAGTTAATTTTGTAAGGCTAACTTTAGTACTAAAGGGTAGTCCGTAAATCAGCAGATTGGGCCCAAATCTTAACAATTATTTAAAGTGGTTTCTCGAAAACTAAACTTAAAGCGTGATCTGTGTCAGATTTTTTTCCGTGAAATCGTTCTATAGGCAAGCCACTGTGCAAAATAGCAGCAACTTTGCTTGGAATCGATTAAAGAAGCCCAATCCGTCTAGACACATGCGGGGGGCTGGGGCTAATGTATTTATTATCGTTCTTTTTATGCCCTGAAAAATCGTACGGTGGTTCGTTGAGCGTTTATTCTCCGCAAGCTGTTATTTCTGCTACAGCTGCTCTTAAGAACAAAGCAGATATATACTCTTTTCCTTAGGGAAGCCGGGTTGCCTATACTAAATTTACCTAGGCATAGGGGCTAACTCACGGAGCTAGACAGTACGCTAATCTTCTCTCATAACCCAATCACTGATGTGTAAAAAAACTAAACCACACTTACGGCTCACAAGAATGCAATATAACCATTACTTAACACTACACAAATAATAATAATAATAATGGTGCATATCTACCACCACTTGGATCCCAGCGCAATACCTGGACCCTCAAGGGTATGAGTGAAAAATCAAACTCCGTTCCCCCCTAAAGGGACAGACCCCTCCCCGCCCCCCTAAGAGTGGAATTCCCCCACCCCCCCCCCCCCACCCCCCCCTAACTCGCCCGCGCCCAGGGAATCAAAAGAAAAGAACAACCGATGGCTGTCTCGCATTACATCTTCTGCGTCTGACACGTTTCAAAGATGGCAACGGTGTGTTTCATTTCAATCGCCCATTCCCGTGTGAGAATGCCATCATGATCACAAATATTCACCGTAGACCAGATAGAAAATCAATTACGCAGTCTAAAATTACATCTTTCTCTTCCCCCCCCCCCCTTACACACACACACACACACACACAAACACGCGCGCGCGCATATATATATATACTGTTCCAAAAAACAAAAAACAAACGCATAGCTACTGAAGGCACACACATAGCCATAATTTTGACATTCAATAACTTTTTTAATTTAATGAGTTAATTGTTCAAATTGCACACAAGAATACCTTAGGGTTCAACCAATCGATTGACATTTGTTTTGCATCTGGGTCACGAGAGTTTTCCCGTTAGTATGGTGTGTGGCCTCCTCTTGCATCGATCAGCGACTGGCATCTCCTGGGCATGGATGCGATCAGACGTCTGATGTGGGCCTGTGGGATGGCTGCCCACTCTTCCTGGAGTGCCTGGAACAGATCACGACGATTGGCTGGAGCAACGTCTCGGCGACAAACACGTCTATGCAGCTCATCCCACAGGTGCTCAATCGGATTCATGTCTGGAGACAGGGATGGCCAGGGAAGGGTGAGAATGTTGTTGGCAGTCAGAAACTGCGTGGTCAACCATGCACAATGGGGTCTGGCGTTGTCCTGTTGAAACACAGACCTTTGGGCAGCCAACAGTGGAAGGACATGGGGTCGAAGAATTTCATTGACGTATCGTTGCGCATTCAAGCCTCCTTCAATGTGCACCAATTAACTCCTTCCGTTGTAACTGATCATTCCCCACACCATTGCACCTCCACTACCGTGCGGCGGAGCTTCATCAACGCAATTTTGGGCAAAACGTTCATTTCGCCTACGGTAGACCCTACGCCGTCTATCATGATGCTGCAACAAAAAGAAAGATTCGTCACTAAACCGGAAACGTCTCCATTGATTGTCAGCTGCCCAGGGACGATGCTGGTTGGCCCAAAGAAGTCGATTTTGGCGATGGCGGCGCGTAAGGACAGGTCCTCGGTGAGGTCGTTGGGCCCAAATTCCAGCGTCATGCAGTCTATTCCGGACAGTTTGATCAGACACATGACGTCCTGCAGGCAATGGCTGGGCAGTTGAGGAAGCTGTTGTAAACCTGTCTCTGAGGTGACGAAGCCGAATAAAGCGATCCTCCGCTGCTGTTGTCACTCTGGGTCGTCCACTGCGATGCCGGTCTTCAACTGAGCCAGTGGCTTGGAACCGGTGCCAAAGTCGACTGATGGTACTCTGATGCACGTTTAGATGCCTGACAACCTGACTTTGACTTTTGCCTGCATGCAGTCGGCCAATAGCAATGTTCCTTAAATTTATCGATAGAGACGCCATAAATGTCTGCTTGAAAATGAACTGAATTTTTGTGTGTGTAGCGTTATCCTTTTATAGGGTTTCAGTTGCGTAGCCAGTGAATAGTGTTCACCCCAAATTTTGTAGCTTTCACGTTTCACGTGCGCGCAACATGAGCTGTGGTCAAAAATTGCGTCATAAACACTATTGACCACTGCGATGTAACGATTACAAAAACGAACGCAATTCAGGTCAACACGTGTGTTACGAGAGGATTTGGGATTGTAGCCATTAGGGTAGTGAGATCTATATTTAAAGTTGCGCATTTTGGTTTTTAAGACGCTATTAATTTATATTATGTTTTCACGGATTCTTGGTTTTGAACGCGAAAGGGTATAGGTTGCCTAGTTTGAGAATGACGTGTCACGTTGATAAGCTACGGCGTGACGACCTTGTAATTGTACCCCTTTTGTAGTGACCGTGGTCCTTGACGGACGCGTTTTATTGGAAGTCTCCCATGATGATGATAATTATATAAAGGAACTTATTATATGGCACTAGGGGCTGCCTATTATTATTGGATAAGATTTACGTCTCAGTTAATGAAGTGGAATATACTTCAAATTGGATTTAATGTATCGAGAAGCAAGTTTCTTATGAATGAATATCCAGAATTCATATTGATCGCCTAAGTCGGATTATTCGGTACCGGATTATGGAATCACGTGTAAATAATCATGACGGTAGGACGACTACAGTGAGGTAAACTCAGGAGACGTTGTTGTTTGATGTATTTACTTGATTGATCATGAACTGTTTTAACTGAACTTGTATGCCGTTAATAAATGTAACCTGTGGACTCTCAACTTAGCGGACTTTGTCAAGTGAAATTGCTCTATTGAATATTATCACTGTTGGCCCATGCATTCGTTGTTTACATCTTAGCACGATCTCGCTCTACACTAAGAATAGTCATCACATGACCAGAGCAAATGTATTTCAATGATAAACAAGCCTAAAGCAGGAACTCAGCCTCAAAAATATATTTGTTACCGAAGTCAAATGCTAACCAAAACCTACAATGAAACCTGAGCAAACCACGGTAACAAAGGGAGACGCCATAAATGTCTGCTTGAAAATGAACTGAATTTTTGTGTGTGTAGCGTTATCCTTTTATAGGGTTACAGTTGCGTAGCCAGTGAATAGTGCTCACCCCAAATTTTGTAGCTTTCACGTGCGCGCAACATGAGCTGTGGTCAAAAATTGCGTCATAAACACTATTGACCACTGCGATGTAACGATTACAAAAACGAACGCAATTCAGGTCAACGCGTGCATTTGACACTGTAAAAAACATTTGAGGCTGGTTTTTATATACCCTAGTACCAAATTTTACTTACAAACTCATAAAAACGCGCCCTCGGATAGCTATGCGTTTCTTTTTTTGAACAGTATATATAGGAATCACACATTCTAGAAATATTTTTGTGCTGGGTAGGTTTCTAATTTTTAAATTTTACCTGGGGCAGCGGCCTTATGGCCTACTATTTACGACTTCCAATTGCCGTGGGATTTTTTATGCGCGCGACTTGACTTTCTATTTGTTCGCCCTTATCCAAGAAGGCTAGGCTACCGTTCTCACTACCCAGGATACCGGGGGAGGTGGGGGAGGGGGGGGGGGGTAGGACATCATTAGGACCACTGGTTCTGAAAAGCAAATTCCCATAAATTATATTCCCTCTACTGAGAATCGAACCCAGAATCTCATTCTCCATGACTTCATTCCTCTGCCATGGGACCACCTTGACCTTTATGTACGCTATGACAGGTCATTCCCATCTGACGTGAAGTTTTAAGAAAAATTAGGTAGTCCTATAGCAGATACTGCCGTAGGGGAGTGACGTGTTAGAGACTTCACTATATGACGGATAGATTTATGAAGTGGGGTCTGCAGTTCCATTCCTCGCTGCCTTTGTGTTCCCTAACTCAAGAGCAGAATCAGGTGCCCATTTTATAGCTGGGGTAGATTGGAGTAGGACGCTACAAATTTTCCATCCTGGAATCCCGGAAACTTTACCGCGAGCGGCGTGGTTTAAATCAGGGGTTCTCAAAAATTTTTTCGCTCATAGCCCTCTGTTGCGTTCCATTCTTTTATATTGATGTTTGAAAGTGATGGCAATATTGGTTAAGTAACATCTAAGGTAACAACGATTCAAAAGTCCAATGGAAACGACAACAGCAACTCGTCAAATAACTGTAGCTCACTCTTGCTGACGATTCTTTATAATTTATTTACAATTTTCACAACACGCATTTATTGTATTATTATACTATATATTAGTATACTAATTCATGCTATAGTTTGCACACAGGTCAACTACACTGGCCCATCAAAGTTCATGAAGTAACGGATAAACTGTGCCGTCTGTACAGTCTAAGTCCGCGAATTAATTCTTAAGAACCCCATCGTCAGTTATCATGCTATAATCGTTAAGATACTTTCCTGTAGGCACATATACGTCTCTGGCACTCATATAATGGAATATCTTCTATACATGTAGACACCTCAGCGGACATGAAACACATCGGCCAGAGCTCACACAAACGCAGCCATTCCGGCTGGAGACACTGCCAAAAGATAACTGTCGTTACTCTGCACACACCGCTCCACCTATGTCCCAGTCTTGACATATGGATGCGAGTCATGGGCAATGACTACAACCCATAAAAGCCAGATCCAAATCTCAGAAAAGAGGTATCTGAGGAAGGTGGTTGAAGTAACAAGAAGAGACATGGTCCGCAAACCAGACGATACGTCAAGGCCTAAAATCCCACCCCCTGCAGACCCAAGTAGAACAGTCCCAACTAAGATGGTTTGGCCATGTCTGCAGAATGGGAGAAGATCGGATACCATGACAAGCATGGGAAACAAAGAGCCAGGGATGCAGACCCCCAGGACGACCCAGAGTCCGCTGGGAGGACAACATTAGACAATCTTTGAAGGACCGAGGATAAGAATGGAACCAGGCCAGGAGGAAGACAGCTAGGATAGTCTGGCGCTCTCTCTTCCAAACACTACACCTCACGGTAGAAGGGGAACGACTAAGTAAGTAAGTAAGTACTCTGCACGCGCGTCTACGTAATTATTTTATTTGACGTCATTTTAATCTAGCGACGTTCTAGTTGAGCACCGCGATGGTTCAAAATCATAAACACACTGCGGTGCGCAAAAAAGAGGCGCAACACACTCCTTGTGAGCCTCACTTACCTCTGTCATAGTCGCTGTCAGCTGGAAATCACTGGTTTAAATCATTGATTTGACCGTGTCGTATTATGATAACAATGTAGCTCCCGCGAATCTCCGAGCAGATACAAAAAAGAAAAGGCTACTACTTGCTCATGCATATTTTAAACGGCAACTAATATCAGGTTGTGCTTGAGGATGGCAACTTCATTATGTTCAACAGTGTGCTACGGAAACAACCGTTGCAGAAACGTGTGAATGTATGGGTGCAGGCTCCCTGCAATGAGACCAGTTGCAACGATGGTATCATGCTTTATGAGGAGAAAAAGGGGAAATGAATGAATTAATGAACGAATGAACGAATGAATGAATGACGTCACTGAAACAACACTGGGTTTTTCGAAACTTGAAGGAAAATTTCCTTACAAAAACACAAAGGGCATTCTTGGGAAGCGGGAATTTCCCGGATAAATGTAGGAATTTTCTGTGAGTTCAGCAGCGGCTTAAGATCGGTAAAACAGATACATGCGGCAGGTAATTGCGTTACTGTGATATGTGGTTTTAACAGATGGAGAGGATTCCTCTCTAAAAATTCTAAATCTAACACTGATTCACTTCTCAACATGTCTAGTCGCCTTACACAGACAGTCAAGTCTGTACACAGCCTTCTGCCCCTAGTGCTGTCAATATATTATACTGTTGACCCTTTTCCGTGAACGTGTCTTCTCAGTTAGTCGTCCTCTTTAGCTTTTACTTCAATTTCATCTGTTGTTCGCAGTGCTTTTTAACTGTTCCTTTGTCAAAACATGCTCCATAACGTCGATTTCTTCATTGTGATGAAACACTAAGCATTCTGTACACACTATGTTCTTTCAGAACATCTTCATTTGTCTTTCTAGCTGCCCATGGCATTCCTACTGTTTTTCTTTAAAACCATCTCCATTATGTATTCTGGATTGTTCCTGTTTACTTATTGATTGTAAATAATGCAATTCTATGTGATAGATTATTTAGCACTGAATTAGTCCGTTTCTGGAAAGCTGTTTTTTTTGTTTTTATTTTTGTTTTTGACAGAGCTTCTTGTCATTCAGTTGTGCTTTCCGTTTGATATTCTCAAAGCACTACGAATTAAATCTGTTGCCTTGTTGCAAAAAGTGTAACACTGACTTTGGTGCTGCATTTAGAAGAATTCGGTTTCTTAAGTATTACTGACTTCTTCGTTTCCCTTTTACCATGGTTTGCCCTAGAGAGAACGCCATACTATCCTATCAAATGTCTTCCTCCAGGCCTGAATCTAGTCCTCGATTCTTCAGAGATTGTCTAATGTTGTCCTCCCAGCGAACCCTGTGTCTTTCTAGAGTTCTGGATCACTGACTCGTGGTTTCCCATATTTGTCTTGGTAGCCAATCTTCTCTCATTCTTCAGATATGGCTAAACCATCGTAATTAGGACTGTTCCACTTGGTTAAGTTCCTGAAGTCAACCATTGTAAAATGATTTAACTTCAAGACGACGGGATCTTTGAAGCACTTGATCAGAGTGTGACTAGGAGACAAATGGAGACTGCTTACCAAAGTACACGTCAGTAACAGACTGTAACTGTCTTTTTCTCTCTTGTAGAGGTGATCACTTGCATAAGACAGCATACATGTTGTTAGGTGTGTAGTGCTGGCGTATGATGAGCTGAGTGTGGGTGCGAATGAAGGCGCGAATGTGTTTAGGCTCGTATATGTTGTGTAATGCAACCCATACACTCACATGCAGTAGTCAAGGATGCTTGAACACTGCTGGCACGTTTCAAAACATTTATTGACGATAACACACATAGCATCAACAGGAACAGTCAGTGTAAACAAGGTCATGCTGACCGGAAATCGTTAGGTATACATCATGCATTAAAAAAAGGCTGGTAAACATTCCAATATTCGTGCATGGTCAATAGTAATGTTCTTCGATGACAGTTCGTAATGCCGCTTTGGTATCTCTGACTAAACGCGTCAGATACCTTAATCACTTTGACATACAGGTACAACTTGGCATTCCCCGCCAATTGCACATTATCAGGCTGTAATATATTAGCCTTAACACAGGCCTCGTTATGAATACATCTGTGTACTTCTTCTAAGCACGTTAACATCAACCCTGCAGTAATGCTTATGTAGACATAAATACCGCCAATCTGCGGTTCCCACAATATAACTTCGTCACTGGACTTCTGGATAATATAAAGACTAACAGTCTTGGAAGACTACCTTGAGCACAAAAATATAAGTTCTGAAATGTGGGACCGGTGAGCTGTAGTTCACAGACTAGGTAATCCTTTAACATGTTCTGCCACCGAAAGCGTAATAATGAAAAAGGTCGGTATTACCTGGAACCGAATCCTCAGAACACAATAAGGAACTCTGTCGTCATTCCGACGCACAGAGATTCACTGGGGATAACTGACAACGCAGTCACTTCGAAGATTCCTTCCCTAAAAACAATGGACATCCGTCCCCAGAAGCCAGGACTTCACAACTCAACAAGACGGAAGTCTAATTTCGCACTCTCCACTGCGCATCGCATATAGCCCAGAACTGTATTACCTTTGACCCAAAAGGTCAAACACAATGAATGAACAAACAAGGGAGATAACCCCTAATCAACCTGACACAGCAAAGTCAAGACGTAGTTACTAAACTTTGACCAGGGTGAAAAACCTACAACCAATAGATCGATGTTTGAAACTCCATCAAAAATGACCGCAACATATTACTGCACCGCCCCTGTAAAAAAAAAAATTACACATTTAAAAAAATATATATATCCATGAGCAAGATAGCACAAGCATCAATTATGTGCTCATGAAAGAATGAACCTAATATCAGGTACAATAGACGCATAAATAAAGCGTCTGGAGAGAGTAAAATCATCCCCCATCATAAGAGAAAATATTTTCTCTAAGCCAAACAAACTCAGGAGGTACCATTAAAGAAACCTAAGTTGCTGGCAATACCAATCATAGATATCAAAAATTGTCAAATACTATCATTACAACAATATACAAATATGATGAACTACAAGGGCACTGAAGAGGCTTAGCGAAACTGCCGAAAAGGCATCAGGCTGGCTGTGGAACAACCGCAATGGGCAATGGAAATCGTGACAATAAACGCTGCGGTACAAAACACCAAAATTTTTCTAAGTCCACAGCGCTGAGTTTTTCTGGTGTACTAGTAAAAGGGCTGCGACTCTGGGGCAACAGGCGATGTATACTATAGGGAGTGTGTCAGGTACAGAATTTCAGTGGCTTGCGGCGCGCAGTGGCTAAGGCTTGTCGGCTGCGCACTCGTGTCTCAGTGTGTGTCCTTGGTTGTGAGGGGCGACGGAACGAACGGAATAATTTGTCTTCTCTTTGTTACTTTCACAATTGCCCCCACGGCTGGCGTTGTGGATTAAAGTTGCTGCCGTAAGTGAAATGGGTTCATTTTCGATACAAGACAACAGGAAGCTGAGACGCTTGGGAGTCATGACCCAAGTGGGCCCGCCCCCTTAGAGTGTAAAGGAGTAATTGGGCCGAAACACTTGTCGGATGGGGGGACTTCTTCTGATGATCAGATTGCTTCCTGGTGTATCGCTCTGTAAAGAGTTTCCTATCATATACCATCAGCATATCTAATGGATATATATCATGGATGGACATAATAAAATTTATTAAAGTCATTATACATCATCCAACTAGTGACACAATTGTGTTAATATATATTTTAATATTAAGAACAGACATAAGTCTCGAAGTATATCAGGAGATCTAGGACATAAGATTTAAATGGAATCATGTGGGCATCTAGACAATACGTCTGCCATCACATTATCCGAACCACGGATAGCTCGCACCGTAAAATGGAAAGGTTGAAGAGCAATAGCATAACGAGTAGATCTCGAGCTCTTCAAATCCTTACTTTGCATAGCTGTAAGAGCTTTTTGGTCGGTTTCCATAATGAAATGCGCGGCCAGAAGGAATCTTTGTAGCTTAAGAATGGACCAAACCATGACCAACAATTCACGGTCTAAAACCGAGTAATTCCTTTCTGCCGCATTCAGCTTCCTAGAAATATACATTATAGGATGCAGAGTTCCTGAATACTCCTGCATTAGTGCCGCTCCAATCCCAGTGGAAGAGGCATCACTACGAAGGACAAAAGTCATCAATCGTTGGAAGTCTTAAGATAGGATGAGATGAGAATAAATTCTTAACCTGATCCAATGACGATTGGCATTCTTGGGACCAACGCACCATATTAGGAGAACCTTTTTTTAATAACGTTGAAAGTGGTGCCATAATGGAGGATAGATTATCAATGAATCTTCCATAGAATTGTATTAATCCCAAGAGACTACGTACTTGCTTTTTTGTCTTCGGAACCGAGATATTTAATATCTTCGAAATGTTTTGGTCCTCTGTCTTCAACAGACCATGACCAACCCGATGACCTAGGAAAGAGATTTCACTAAACCCAACAAAGGCTTTAGAGGGTTTTGCAGTCAAACTATGCTCACGTAAAGTAGATAGCAATTCCTTTAGACCCAAATAGTGTTCTTCCAAAGTATTACTGAACAGACAGATGTCGTCCAAATATGCGATGACATCTGTACGATACGATAGAATTCGTCGCATTATGCGCACGAAAGTTGCCCGAAAGGCATAAAATTCCACTGAAATAAACCCCTAGGTGTCGAAAAAGCAGTGAGAGTTTTGGCGTGTTCCGTCAGTGGGACGTGCCTGTGGTGAAGTGGGATGTTATAAATATTTATAGGGGACTTAGTGTACTGACTGAGATCAGCTGTGAAGGTATCTATATCTATTAAGAGTAGTGTATTATAGATAACCTTACTTGCTACAACATATCTATATATCTCAGTCAGAATTATTCTGGAATAGTGTGATGACTACGTTATGTGTCTAGGGTATGTGTATGATGAAGTGTAAGTCACAACAACAGACAGATAAACAATTTAATTTAATCCACTACTCTTGACAACACTGTGACACTCACATACATATAACACTCTATGAGAATATCTTAAGGAGTCACTGATAACTTTTCAAATAACAATATGTATTCATTGTTGTTATAAAGGTATATGTGTCCTGATTCAAATACAAAGGAACCAGGGATCACAATCAATTTTAATTACAAGTATATGTACAGACTTTATCAATCTGAATATTGTAGTGACATATATTATTAAAAATATCCTATGTGTGTCAGTTGTGTAGTAGTAATATGAGGTAATACTGGTTTTGTTTTGTTCAAGCTCTGTTGGTATTTGTCATCATGACTTCAATAGTTTGTCTTTTGGGACTAGTATTGGAGATGTTCTCAGTTCCTGATATTAAGACAATTAAATTCCCCTCTGAATGTTATTTTTACAAAGTCATTTCAAGATGAGGGGACATAATGTTGAGCTCAGCTGGCCAAATCAGCTTATCTTGCGTGATGGCGGCAGGAAGGGACTCCTCTGCTCGAATTCTCCCCTGGGCTCTGGAGACACCTCACTGATAGCTAAAAAGACCAAGGAGTATGCTGTCCGACTCTGGATTCAGCAAAGCTCTGACCAGGTGCTGCTCAATACCATCAAGACCACGGTCCCTGAAATCAAGAAGGATGTACCTTCTACTTCATAACTAACTTATACTCTCTTTTTACACTGATCACAATACATCACAAACATTGAGTTCAGAGCGTTAGGCCAACTGTCAGCTTCATCTGAAATACTTTATACCAGTATTTACCTCCTTAATGGTTACCACGCCTCTGCCATTCCAGCATTATTTCTTTCTAGTCAATCATCAAGGTGTCAGTGTACTATTTGGCCATTCCATGCCGTTTTACTTTCCTCCGACACCCTCTGTTCAGGCTGGAGCATTATAGGCTTTATCTCCTGTTTGCCACTGAACTACATATATATATACAGGCATAAATTAACAATTCACATTCAATTTTCATTAAAAGATACTGAATGGTTCAAGCTTACCACAATTCATAGAATAAACACAGATACGTTGATTAGCAATGAATTCTGGCACATTTACTGGCACAAATTCCCATCTGCTTATGTTCCAGGCTTTTATTTAGCAAAAATATGAGCTGGCTTCAACGCACTGATGCTTTATCAAGCTTATTTAAACAAGTGGTTTCGAACTAACGCTCCTAAGTGATTATATCAGCGAGTCTGGCCAATCGAGCCACGTTTCGACAAGTGTTTGAAAAAATGTTACCTTCCTACGCCTCCCTAACAACCAAGATAGTATTTATAGCCCGACCAATCGTGGTTAGTCTTTCATTTGTTGCGCTCCAATCAATTTGGAGTTTACATGGTAGGCTATTTCTGTAACGTAAGGTTTTTTTCAAACACGTTATAAAAAAAATTTTATGAGCAGAAATGATTTTATGTTGTCAGGCATCCCCACTATTTTATTTTGGTTATAATTTATTAATTCCTGGACTATTTGCGTAACGTTTTACATATTCTTTGTCAGCAAGCCCTAAGGAACCCAAATATCCAAATTTAAAAGAGCTACGTGGCTGCGTTCAAAATATGCAATTCCTTCTACCTCCTGTTTCGAAGATGTGCTGTCTGGGTACTGTAATGTTTTCAAACGTAAACCCATCTATTGTTATCTTTCCTAATAAGCGTTTTTTATGATTTTAAAACCTAACTCTGGGAAGGGTAGTGTATTTTATCACTGTTCGTCCGAAAAAGTTAGTGCATGTAGCCTAACACGCGTGATAGTAGTAATTGTGTATCGCGTTACGCTTGTTGGGGGTGGCATTAATAGCGAGACGCGTGTTTAATTTTGCATGCGTTCCTGATTTTATTCGCCCTCCCTCTCTCTCTCCTTTAGTCCATCTGTTCGTTCGTTACGCCGTGTATAAAATGGAATGAATGAAATATTTAAATTATGTCATTGATCCGCTTGGTATCTCAATGTTTTTCCAAGAAATACAGCACACGTTTCATTGAAGAACGCGGGTATAATACAGTAAGCTTTTACTATCAACGTGAAAGCGTTACAATTTGCAGACGAAGCAGAAAACAAGGGGGATTTCGAGTACCTTCTTTGTGACAGCACTGTTATTTTACCATTGCTCTTTTCTTTATTAATTTTATTTGTTAGGCTTCATATTTACCTAATAATTTATATATGTGGATTAGAATATTCCACGACACCTCCCCTCTTAAAACAGACATTATATGTCAGTCCTTTATTCTATATACACATAGAGAAATTTATTATTATTTCTGGGGTTTACGGTGATTCTCATCACACGGATGGCGGCTTAAAAAATCCGCTCCCAAATTGGTTTTTCCAGATATATACTCAATGCTAAAATTATATGGAGCCAAAAGTAAAGACCATCGGAGTAACCTGGAGTTCTCATGCCTAGCCTGTGCTAGAAACGATAAAGGTTTGTGGTCTGTTTGCAACTTAAATGCCTTCCCATATAGATAAATATTGAATTTCTTTATCGCCCATATTACTGCAAGACATTCTTTTTCGCTAGTTGAGTAGTTGATTTCAGCTTTATTCAACTTTCTGCTAGCATATGCCACTGGGCTTAATTCCCCATCCAATGCATCAGATCTCTGTAGTAGAGTTGCTCCTAGCCCAATATTACTTGCATCCGTCCTTACTATGAATTCTTGACTTAAGTCAGGTAATTTCAAAATGGGTTTACTTGTGAGCTTTTCCTTCAATTCTTGGTAAGTCATTTCACATTGTGGTGTCCATGTAATGCGATCTGGATGTCCTTTACGTGTCAATTCAGTTAACGGTGCACATATGGAATTAAAGTTTTTGATATACTTCTGGTAGAAACCACATAATGAGACAAAGGATCTCACGTCCTTCTTGGTTTGTGGTCTCGGGGCTTTCTGTAGTTTCTCTAAATTCTTTGGGTCAGGGGTCATGTTTCCCTGATAAACTGTGTGTCCCAAAAATTCCAATTCTTTACATCCAACGCAACATTTGGTTGGTCGGGCTGTTAAATTTGCCTCCCTAAGTCGATTAAACAGCCTGTTCAGAGAGTCAATGTGTTCCTCAAATGTTTCTGTTGCTATAAGGATATCATCCATAAAATTTGTTATACAGGGATTATTCAGAGGATCCAATAATTTTCTCATCATTCTAGAGAAGACACTAGGCGCATTCTTCAATCCAAATGGCAATCTATTAAACTCATAGTGTCCTTCTGAGGTACTAAAAGCTAGGTATGGTCTAACCTCAGGCTTTACTGGAATCTGATAGTATCCTTTACTCAAATCCACTTTTGAGAAATATTTAGCTTTATTTAGTCTGGCAAACAGCTGAGTTGTATCCGGCAATGGATCCACCTGTCCTTCTGTAATAGCATTCAGTCTCCTGTAATCTATACAGAGTCTATGTTCTCCAGAGGGCTTCCTTAAGAGTACAACACCGGAACTATACGAAGACTCACTGTGCGAAATAATTCCTTCCTTCAATAGATAGTCTATCTCTTCCTTCAAAGCTTCCTCCTTAGCAAACGGAATCGAATATGGTTTCATACAGACAGGTGTGGAGTCTATTAGTTTCATATCATATTCCAATAGGTTTGTATGCCCTGGTCGGTCTGTTAACACCTCTGCATGATTATTTAGAACCTGTTGCACTCTCTCTTTCTGAGTTTTCGTTAAATGTGTACTGATTTTCACCTGTGCTGCTGTCTCACAGGGGTGTAATGGATATTCAAATGATGAAAGTGGTTCCTTTTTCATCTCCATGGCGATGGACAAAGTCAACAAGTGTGTCTCTTCCTGATGTTCTCTTTCCAAATATTTCTTCAGGAGATTCACATGATAGATTTTTTCTTTCCCCTTCTTATCTATCTTATAATTTGTTCTAGACACCTTCTCTAGAACTGTACATGGACCCTGCCATCCAATTTGTAACTTATTCTGACTCCCGGGCAAAAGAAGCAGTACTTTCTCTCCCACAGCCAAATTTCTGTCTTTCGCCTTCCTGTTTTAATAGGCAGCATGTTTCTTCCTGGCTTGTTTCAAATTTTCATTGGCAAGTTTCCAGCCAGTTTTTAAACGAGTGGTCAGCTCATTCACATATTGGTATGAAGATGTAATGTTTTCCTCTGCCTTTTCATCAGTCCACGTTCTTAACAAAGCTACATGTGGACCTTTAATTGTGTGGACCTATTTGTCCATGCACCGGTATGGTCTCTTCCACTCGAAGCTTTATAGTGATGATTTTTCCTCCCAGAATTATCATTCACAAAACGACCGCTACCAATTTTTTCTTTTGGGGCTTTCTCCCCACTTAAAATTCTTGATGAGAGATTTCCTCTCTACATCCTCTTCCTCCAGTTTGTTTAAGTCCGATTGAGGGATTTCGGCTTATCCTGGGGTAAGACATCCTTTTGCACTCTCCGCATAGTGGCCATTGTAAAACAGTTAAGTGAAGCTTGTCCGTGAAAAGGGGCTTCCCATTCCATTTGGTCCACTTTATCAAATGTAATTTTCTTTTTATTATCAGGCCTAATTTTGCCCCCGTGGCGTGTCCAGGTCCTGATCCATGTTCCCACTTGTGGGTGTTCCCTCATGTGCTATGCTACACCTTTCTACAAAATTCTCAATGTCCCATCTTGCTTTGGGCCAATAATAATTGTGAGCCACCTTTTGAATGATGGTCCCTATCTTCTCATGGTCCCCATCTGGTTTCACATGTAGGCTCCTTATTAATTCTGTCCTGTATCTTTTAGGAAGTACCAGCTGTCCCTGACCTTTGGATCTAGCTCCAGTCTTCCTATACATCAACTTGTTTTTCATGTAAAAATCTCCCTTGCCTGGAGTTGTATGACAAGTTGACAATTTTCTGTAACAAGGCTTGAGTGTTTTATCCCCAGCCTGTGCCTTCCTCATCTCTTCTGGAGTGGTATCTAACATAATATCCTCCTCCTGTCTTGAGGTCGACCTGACCTGAAGGGTTGCCATATACACAGGTTTCCTTCTGCAACGGTCAGTGTCATGATTGTCCATCTGACAATTCTTACACCACCTTTTTCCTTGGTTGAAAGATTTTCTTTCATCATATTTCCTTTCATCGAATTGTGGGAATTTATTTTTATTTTCATACCGTGGCCTATCAAATTGGTGCTTACCTTTATTTTGATCTCTAGGATCAAATTTATTAAAGTTCTGTGGTGCCCTAAAGTTATCCACCTGTTTCTTTTTATTACCTGTTACCTCTGCTTGAGCTGCTTGATACCTTTCAGCAACATTTAGCAACTCATCCAGCCTCTCTGCACCTTGTTCCATGAGAAACTTTCTCAGGTCTGGAGCCATGGACTCTCTTAATTGCTCTATAAGGACCATTTCCTTAAGATCTTGGGTTTTCCCCAAAGAAGTCCATTTCTCCAAGTATGTCTCTATTCGTGCAGAGAACTGGTGATAGGTTTCACCTGACAGTAGTTTAGCATTCCTAAATTTTTTCCTATAAAATTCTGCATTCTTTTCATACCTTAACAAAAGAGCCTGCTTTAGCATGTCATAATTTTCCTGATCACCTCTGCTCATTTTTTGCAAAAACTTCATAAGCTGCCCCACGAAGTCCCTGAGATAACTTTAAGCTCCACCTTTCTCTCTCTAACCCATACGTGGTAGCTAATAGTTCATACCTATTTAGGTAGCTCTCTATATCATCGTCTTTCTCAACAAAATGATCTAAATGAAAATTCATAGCTGAGGTTGAGGCTCCTTGGCTAGCAGTGGCATCAGAGGCAAAGGGACTGGCACAATTTTCAGGAGCATGGCCTTGAAACTCAAATTCCCTGAGTCGTAACTCATGTTCCCTTTGTAATCTCTTATCTTCTGCTTCCCTTTCTGCAGCTAATTTCCTCTCTTCCCTTTCTGCAGCTAATCTTTTGTCTTCTCTTTCTGCCTCCAATTTCTTAGCCTCAGCCTCAGCTTGCAACCTCTTAGTCTCAGCCTCTCTAACTTTCTAGTCTCAGCCTCAGCCTCAAAACTTGTCTTCTTAATCTTTTTCTTCCCTTTCAATAAATCCTATCACATTTCGTAGTGACATAGGCCAACCATGAAACTATGCCCATCAAAACCTCTATCTTAATCTTTCTTCGCGTTCAGTTAAATCTTAAATTTCCCAGTTCCGTTCTGTACACAGCAGTCACAACCATCAAACTTGCCCATCCTAATCCTAACACAGTCCTGACGCCGCGCACTTGCCCTTATCCTGCAGGTAAATTAACCGCCAGGCAGGCCAGGTCCGCCATTGTCTATCAGGTAAATTTCTACAATGTCTAACCAACAATTTAATCTCTAAACATATATCTAATGGACAACACAGGCACCGTGAGCTCAACCTTATTTAATTCCACCCAAGGATACCTTTTAATTCTTATATTCCCTGAAGTGAATTACCCCCCAATATTTTTAATAGGGAAAGATTCAAAATCCCAAGAGCGAGACCCCAATATATGTGGTGAAGTGGGATGTTATAAATATTTATAGGGGACTTAGTGTACTGACTGAGATCAGCTGTGAAGGTATATATATCTATTAAGAGTAGTGTATTATAGATAACCTTACTTGCTACCACATATCTATATATCTCAGTCAGAATTATTCTGGAATAGTGTGATGACTACGTTATGTGTCTAGGGTATGTGTATGATGAAGTGTAAGTCACAACAACAGACAGATAAACAATTTAATTTAATCCACTACTCTTGACAACACTGTGACACTCACATACATATAACACTCTATGAGAATATCTTAAGGAGTCACTGATAACTTTTCAAATAACAATATGTATTCATTGTTGTCATAAAGGTATATGTGTCCTGATTCAAATACAAAGGAACCAGGAATCACAATCAATTTTAATTACAAGTATATGTACAGACTTTATCAATATGAATATTGTAGTGACATATATTATTAAAAATATCCTATGTGTGTCAGTTGTGTAGTAGTAATATGAGGTAATACTGGTTTTGTTTTGTTCAAGCTCTGTTGGTATTTGTCATCATGACTTCAATAGTTTGTCTTTTGGGACTAGTATTGGAGATGTTCTCAGTTCCTGATATTAAGACAATTAAATTCCCCTCTGAATGTTATTTTACAAAGTCATTTCAAGATGAGGGGACATAATGTTGAGCTCAGCTGGCCAAATCAGCTTATCTTGCGTGATGGCGGCAGGAAAGGACTCCTCTGCTCGAATTCTCCCCTGGGCTCTGGAGACACCTCACTGATAGCTAAAAAGACCAAGGAGTATGCTGTCCGACTCTGGATTCAGCAAAGCTCTGACCAGGTGCTGCTCAGTACCATCAAGACCACGGTCCCTGAAATCAAGAAGGATGTACCTTCTACTTCATAACTAACTTATACTCTCTTTTTACACTGATCACAATACATCACAAACATTGAGTTCAGAGCGTTAGGCCAACTGTCAGCTTCATCTGAAATACTTTATACCAGTATTTACCTCCTTAATGGTTACCACGCCTCTGCACTTCCAGCATTATTTCTTTCTAGTCAATCATCCAGGTGTCAGTGTACTATTTGGCCATTCCATGCCGTTTTACTTTCCTCCGACACCCTCTGTTCAGGCTGGAGCATTATAGGCTTTATCTCCTGTTTGCCACTGAACTACACATATATATATACAGGCATAAATTAACAATTCACATTCAATTTTCATTAAAAGATACTGAATGGTTCAAGCTTACCACAATTCATAGAATAAACACAGATACGTTGATTAGCAATGAATTCTGGCACATTTACTGGCACAAATTCCCATCTGCTTATGTTCCAGGCTTTTATTTAGCAAAATATGAGCTGGCTTCAACGCACTGATGCTTTATCAAGCTTATTTAAACAAGTGGTTTCGAACTAACGCTCCTAAGTGATTATATCAGCGAGTCTGGCCAATCGAGCCACGTTTCGACAAGTGTTTGAAAAAATGTTACCTTCCTACGTCTCCCTAACAACCAAGATAGTATTTATAGCCCGACCAATCGTGGTTAGTCTTTCATTTGTTGCGCTCCAATCAATTTGGAGTTTACATGGTAGGCTATTTCTGTAACGTAAGGTTTTTTTCAAACACGTTATAAAAAAATTTTATGAGCAGAAATGATTCCATGTTGTCAGGCATCCCCACTATTTTATTTTGGTTATAATTTATTAATTCCTGGACTATTTGCGTAACGTTTTACATATTCTTTGTCAGCAAGCCCTAAGGAACCCAAATATCCAAATTTAAAAGAGCTACGTGGCTGCGTTCAAAATATGCAATTCCTTCTACCTCCTGTTTCGAAGATGTGCTGTCTGGGTACTGTAATGTTTTCAAACGTAAACCCATCTATTGTTATCTTTCCTAATAAGCGTTTTTTATGATTTTAAAACCTAACTCTGGGAAGGGTAGTGTATTTTATCACTGTTCGTCCGAAAAAGTTAGTGCATGTAGCCTAACACGCGTGATAGTAGTAATTGTGTATCGCGTTACGCTTGTTGGGGGTGGCATTAATAGCGAGACGCGTGTTTAATTTTGCATGCGTTCCTGATTTTATTCGCCCTCCCTCTCTCTCTCCTTTAGTCCATCTGTTCGTTCGTTACGCCGTGTATAAAATGGAATGAATGAAATATTTAAATTAGGTCATTGATCCGCTTGGTATCTCAATGTTTTTCCAAGAAATACAGCACACGTTTCATTGAAGAACGCGGGTATAATACAGTAAGCTTTTACTATCAACGTGAAAGCGTTACAATTTGCAGACGAAGCAGAAAACAAGGGGGATTTCGAGTACCTTCTTTGTGACAGCACTGTTATTTTACCATTGCTCTTTTCTTTATTAATTTTATTTGTTAGGCTTCATATTTACCTAATAATTTATATATGTGGATTAGAATATTCCACGACAGTGCCAATAACCTTTCGACAAGTCTAGTTTAGTAAAGAATTTAGCTTTAGAAAGTCTAATAAGTAGATCATCTAATAAAGGCATAGGTTCAGCATCGAACTTCGTAACTTGATTTAATTTGCGATAATCAACGCAAAGACCTATGTTATTGTCTTTCTTTCGAACAATAACCATCGACGAAGAATAAGCTGAAGTGGATAGTTCAATTATTTTCAATTGAATCATTTCATCCAATTCTTTCTCGACTTGTGCTTGAAAATGAATAGGTATTGGGTATGGTCTTACTCTGATCGGATTACGATCAGTAAGTATGATGTCATGTTCCATGACATCTGTGTGTCCAGGAATGTCGGTAAGGACATCCTGATATGATTCTAGCGTAGAGGATACTTGACGCTGCTCATCAAAAGACAAGTTCGAAGAGACGGTAACGTTTTTTCATGATTCCGTAGAATTAAGTGGAACAACGGGAAGAGGTAAGTTAACGTCAGAAAAAGTAGTTTCCTCATCCTGTATAACAGACAGGGATGAGATATGACCATGTTGGACTCGAGAATCGTCCGTCGCCTGGAAAATAGGCTGTAAATAGTCTGGTCGTTCAATAAATTCAGTAAGCATATTTATATGGAAGGTTTTATGCCTTCCATCAACATCGACAATATAGTCGACATCTGAAATTTTAGAGACTATAGTGTATGGACCTTTCCAAGAAATGAGAAGTCTGTTTTCCCTCGTGGGAAGTAAGACAAACGCTTTGTCTCCAGGACAAAGTTGACGTAGGCGTCTTTTCTTATTAGCGAATCGCCTAGCCTTTTCTTTAGCGAATTCTGATGATGAAGTAGCTAACCTGCATGATTCGATAATTTTCTCCCTAAGAGCAATAACATACTCATATGACGATTGTGTATCATCGTCATTATTATCGGCAGTGATCAGATCGTGTAGCAAGGACATAGGACCGCGCGGTTGCGCGCCAAAGACAAGTTCAAAAGGAGAAAATCCTGTATGCTCGTTGGGAACCTCTCTATAAGCAAAGAGAGATGCAGGTAGGACCCTGTCCCAATCATCAGGATGATCCTCCGTTATCTTGCCTAGTAAGTTCTTTTGTGACCTATTAAGACGTTCAACCAATCCATTGGACATTGGATGATAAATACTACTGAGAGACCTTTTAATGTCCAGAGTAGCCATCACCTGAGACATAGTGTCCGATATCAATTGAGTGCCGTGGTCTGATAGTATTTCTCCGGGAAATCCCAGCGGAGAAAATATGAGCCAAAGTGCATCTGCGATATCGACAGTTGATATGCTTTTAAGAGGAATAGCCTCTGGCCAACGAGTGCACATGTCAACGCAAGTAAGGATAAATTGATGTCCTCTGTCTGACTTAATCTTAAACGGGCCAATAATGTCTATTGCCATTTTCTGAAACGGCCGAATAGGAATATCTTCCGCCTGAATAGGTGCAGCATGTCTTGGACCTCTAGACTTGACCTCTTGGCAAATTTTGCAAGACCGGCAATAAATTCGTATGTCTTTGTTCACGAATGGCCAAAAGAAAGACGCAAGGACTCTAGTCTTAGTTCTGGAAAAACCCATATGTCCAGCACACTGAGAATCGTGTGCATGTTGACGAATTAAGGCTCTCATACACTTAGGCACAAGAATTTGCGAATGCATAGACTTGTCCGAGTGTTGTACCATTCGTACCAATATACCATTCTTCATAGTGATATACGATCTGTGATTCGTATTCTGATTAGGATCACCTTTCTTTGCGAGAAGAAAGAATTTCTTCAAAGAAGGATCCTCTTCTTGACGTTTAACAAACGTGTCATGCGAAATCACCAAGTGATCATCTTGGCTATCAACTCCATTACTATCATCAGATGAAGTTGGAGGGATAAGAGCTTGGGCTCTTGTTACCACTGCATTGACCGCTTGGATATTTTGTTCCTCCCAACTAGAAATTTGTTGCGGGGTGCATTCCTTAACCCCATGAATACGACCGATTATAAGATCCGAAATAGGATCAGGAAGAAGACACGCGTGGACATCTCCTATAAAGAAAGGAGTGTCAATGCTAATGATAGCAGTAGGATATTTTTCCATGGTACCACCAAATGTAACACATTTGACCACCTTTCCCGAGTAACAGCGAGGATCTGTCAGAGTCTGCCTAACCCCGACAGTAGTGCAACCAGAATCAAAAAGCACTGAGACTAGCCTTTCATTCACTAGACCTTTATGCAAGATGAGAGATCCTCTCCCATCATGCGCCACTGTAGCAGGAAGAGCGGGAAGAGGGTGACCACAAGTTAAGGTAGATACAGACGATGGCTCGAACAATGTTGAGCATTGGGGGCATTCAGTTGCTCTCCCAAAATCGAAAGCACAACCAGTGATAGCATTAGAGTTCCCACTATCATTTACTTGATTACAGGCTCCATTAAACTCTTGTTGTGCAGAGTTTGCCTGTTGGAAAGCTTTCCTTTTGTTATATCTAGGTCTACCGCGATTATCATTTCCCCTGTAATTGTTATCATATTGTCTATTGTAATTATCATTCCGGTTTGAATCCCGGTTTGTATATTCACCATCGTCATATTCTTGACGTCGAGAATGGTTATCCCGAGCAGAAAAGCTTGGGTAGTTTTTATTGTGATAACCTTTGCGAAAGTGTCTAAAATTATTACCACCAAAATTACGAGAACTCCCATCTCGTCTCCAGTTCTTAGAAGAAGAACCATCATATGTTGGATTACTCTGCTTATGAGTGTAATTCTGATTACTTTTCCTATTCCAATTTTGTTGAGCACCCTGACATTTCTTATTGAAATTAGAGCCATATAGTGCTGCCGAAGCAACTGGCAACCCTTCTTTCACTTTAGAATTGCTCACTGTAGCATAGGGGTGCGCGGTGGCGTACTGGCAACAGTATTCCTCCATGTCTTTTAAGTTTTTAGGCTTACGCTCATGAAGAAATGCAAGGAAAGAATCATTAACAGATGACAAAACTTTGTCTCTAAGTAATAAGTCCATTAGACCTTCATATGTTTTCTCAGTTTGAGACAACTCAACCCATCGTGTAAATGTACGACGTATCTTTGTAACAAAATCAGAGAAATCTACTCCATTTTCTGGCAACATTGTCCTAAAACGAAGACGATAGTCTTCTTCTTTTAATTGATATTTTTTTAGCAATGCTGCTCTGACAACATCATAATTAGTTCTATTATGTTCTTCTATTGTCATAAGAATAGTCACACTTTCACCTGTAAAAAATTCCATCAGTTGTTCAACATAGTATTCCTTTTTTATCTTATGCGTACCACATAAAAATTCGAATCTATCAAGATAATCCGTTATATCGTCCTTTAAAGGATTGAAATGAGGCAATTTGATCTTACTAGATCTCTCCTTTGTTGTATCCGAAGTTGTTTGATGAGCACTCGGACTCGCCAATTTCAATTTCTCTAACTCCAAAGTTGCGAGTCTTTCCTCATGTTCCATTTTTCTAATTTCAGCCTCAGCCTGAAGTTTTCTTTCCTCAGCAGCAGCTTGAAATTTTCTTTCCTCTGCAGCAGCTTGAAGTTTTCTTTCTTCTGCTTGATGTTTTCTTTCCTCTGCAGCAGCTTTAAGTTTTCTTTCTTCTGCAGCAGCTTCATTTTTTTGTTTTTCCATTTCCATCTGGAATTTTCTTTCATCAGCTTGGGCTTTTCTCTCCTCAGCCTCTCTTTGATACCTTTTTTCTTCAAGTTCTAATCTTCTATTCTCAGCTTCTAGCTACTTTTGTTCAGCTTCTGCTTTCCTTTGTTCAGCTTCTGCTTTCAATTTATTTTCCTCTTTTTGTTTCTTTTCTTCTGACTTTAATGCCATGGCGAATTGAGCAGTTGAATATTCTTCCAATTCTTTACCAGATTTACCAAGGGTTAACCCTTGCTGGATGAAGAAATCCAAATTAGACATTCTGTCTAATGAGATCAGAAACCTGAAAAATTAAATAAATTACCTTATCCCACTTCAATGGGAGACAAGTCTGTAATATTAGACTTGTATACTCACTTCACTTTATTTTACTCTCTTAGTCTTAAGTCAAAGACCTTGTAATAATCACTTAAGTACCTGTGGAAAATAATACCTTTATATCCCAATCACAAGTCTTTTTTATAAAGAACTTTCATATGTATTCCACCTTGTCTCAATCTTTGGACAACAAGTCTTTTAACAAAGAACTTGTATAAATATCTTATATAATAATATTTTATTAACAATCTCTAGATGAAGAGTGTACCTTATCAACAATAATAATAATACATGACCAAATTATGTATGTAGACTGTGTATGACAATAATGTAGTACAATCATAAATACAAAGACAAAGATACAGAACAATGACCGAAAACGTTCGCGGAAGTCAAATAAACAATACAGCTAAAAGTAAAGAAAATGTTACACAAATGTGTACTGATGACCGCAAGAAGTAAACAAGACAAATGGCAACACTGTTATAAACAAAAAGGTGTAAAGAAATAAACGGAAGGAAGGAGAGAAGAACAGATACAAACAAAACAAATCGAAAATCAAAGAATGAAAAAATAACGAAAACAACACTAACTCATGTCGTCACAGCTAAACGTAAATAGCAACAATTGTTGCTAGGAAATCCCAATTAAGGAAATTTGCAGTCCCTACAGAAAACGCTCTCAATAGATAACCTTTATTACGTGGTATTTATCTAAAGGAGTCACCTTACCCAACCAGCCCGCTGAAAAACACAAGACAAATACACAACAATAGTACAAGTAACATAAATATATATAGCAATCAATTCAATGTGTTGCAGAACAAGTTCAGTCACAGCTGAAACTAAAGTAAATGTCTTGCTCCTTGCGAACACAGAAACAAAATGTCAAGCGCGCACTGAATGCCAGATCCACTGTAGCATGAAGTGGTCTTCACGAACATAAAGTTACTATGACCTTCTCGTATCTTGAGTCTTGCACATCGAATGTTGACAATTTATTCGTACTGTTTACAAACACTTGACCTCGAAACATGTAACTTGAAAGCCCGGACGTTGAACAGTCTGTTGTTGACTGAGACGTGTACCGTTTACTGTAAGGGACTTGACTCGTATGCAGCTGTGGTCCACGTAGCAATATCACCTAAATGCTAGCACTGTTTATTCTCCCGTGTAGCCAAAACTTGGAAGTGTCGCGTGTCTGTGTTATTCTCAGCTATCCACCTTGTTTATTAAAACATGTAGCACAAAGTCCACGGAAATGTTAATTTCTCGCTCTGTCTTGCTTAAACCCACAGATCTGGTCTACCAAAAATGTAATGTGCACTTGTCCTTCTCAAGAGAATAGCCCCATCAGCTGGCCAACCAGAAATGTAACTGTCTTTTTCTCTCTTGTAGAGGTGATCACTTGCATAAGACAGCATACATGTTGTTAGGTGTGTAGTGCTGGCGTATGATGAGCTGAGTGTGGGTGCGAATGAAGGCGCGAATGTGTTTAGGCTCGTATATGTTGTGTAATGCAACCCATACAATCACATGCAGTAGTCAAGGATGCTTGAACACTGCTGGCACGTTTCAAAACATTTATTGACGATAACACACATAGCATCAACAGGAACAGTCAGTGTAAACAAGGTCATGCTGACCGGAAATCGTTAGGTATACATCAGGCATTCAAAAAAGGCTGGTAAACATTCCAATATTCGTGCATGGTCAATAATAATGTTCTTCGATGACAGTTCGTAATGCCGCTTTGGTATCTCTGACTAAACGCGTCAGATACCTTAATCACTTTGACATACAGGTACAACTTGGCATTCCCCGCCAATTGCACATTATCAGGCTGTAATATATTAGCCTTAACACAGGCCTCGTTATGACGTCATCTGTGTACTTCTTCTAAGCAGGTTAACATCAACCCTGCAGTAATGTTTATGTAGACATAAATACCACCAATCTGCGGTTCCCACAATATAACTTCGTCACTGGACTTCTGGATAATATAAAGACTAACAGTCTTGGAAGGCTACCTTGAGCACAAAAATATAAGTTCTGAAATGTGGGACCGGTGAGCTGTAGTTCACAGACTAGGTAATCCTTTAACATGTTCTGCCACCGAAAGCGTAATAATGAAAAAGGTCGGTATTACCTGGAACCGAATCCTCAGAACACAATAAGGAACTCTGTCGTCATTCCGACGCACAGAGATTCACTGGGGATAACTGACAACGCAGTCACTTCGAAGATTCCTTCCCCAAAAACAATGGACATCCGTCCCCAGAAGCCAGGACTTCACAACTCAACAAGACGGAAGTCTAATTTCGCGCTCTCCACTGCGCATCGCATATAGCCCAGAACTGTATTACCTTTGACCCAAAAGGTCAAACACAATGAATGAACAAACAAGGGAGATAACCCCTAATCAACCTGACACAGCAAAGTCAAGACATAGTTACTAAACTTTGACCAGGGTGAAAAACCTACAACCAATAGATCGATGTTTGAAACTCCATCAAAAATGACCGCAACACAGACATTTTATTCATGCATTAGCTTTCAGCTCCTCATGACGTATAGACCTTCAACAGATTATGTCCAAGTCCTCCTGTCTTGTGCCATCCGATCAATGTCTTTCCATTTCTTCTTTATACCTTTTATTTCTATCTTCAATTCTCTTATCCGTGTGTTTCTGTCTCCCTCTGCCCCTCTTACCATGGGAATTCCAGAAAAAGAACTGCCGTGTAATGCTGTCATCAGGTTTATCTTCCTCTTCTTCTTCTGCGTCCGTCCTGAAAAGGACGTTTGTTACGTTGTGTCGCCGTGTACAGCAAAGCTGCGATATTTGCGTCTTTCGGCCCGACACATCCGGTTTTAGCATGGCATTTAAGGGATCGGATTAGCCTTCCCTCTTCGATCCCTGCTCTGTCAGCCAGACTGCAGTGATGCAGCCTGTTTCCAGGACCACCACTTGGAAGTGGAGTAGAGTCTTGGTCAGCTCTGGTTCGCTGACCCTTACGAAAGCAGTCAAGGTATGGGTCGCTGACTGCATTTATCACTGTTGCTGCGTCTTCGGTCCCATCAGGTTTATTCAATGTGTGTTTGGGAGCCGCGCTGGTGTAATGGTTACCACATTGCGCTGGCGATCAGATGTTCAAGGTTCAAGCCCTGGCGTGGGCATTTGAAAGAATGCCACCCACCGGGATTTTGACTGAATAACCTGAACGGCTCCTGAAATAAACCCTCTGTGGATGGGAAGGAGCGAAGCTTCTGACCGGGTTGGAAGGAAAGTCCACATGCTCCCCAGCCTCGCAATGACATGTCATTGGGCCGAAGGGCTGACAGCCCAAGTACCGCCACTGGTTAACAAACAAACAAAATAAATAAATAAAAAATGCAATGTGTGTAGTACCTATTGCCAGCGTCTTCTTCTTCCGCTGACACGTCTGGTTGTTATCAATTCCATATTAATCATCTTGTTATACCATTTCATTCCTTTATTTATGTACCTCCTAAACTTATTGGTTGTTGATTTTGTTGTTCTCCCGCATTCAGGACCATATTTAGGACTGTCTTGAAGTTTGGATTGAAGATTCGGAGAATTTTTTGTTAACAGTTGCGATCTGTGAAGTACATACTCACACCGATATTATAAATGCACCAAACTCTTTCACAAAATCGTAGCATAATATGAACTGACGAAACTATTAATTTGCGTTGTTCGGTTTACGTTTTTCTTTTTACGATTCATACAATGGTGTGCTTTTATGATAAACATTAATTTCAGAAAACTTGCGTAAAGCGATGGCTGATTGTAATAGGCTGGAGAATCCGCGAAGCTGAGGGGAGTAAGCAGAGGAATGTAACTGACTCTGTAAAGTGTCCATTACTGAAACCTGATTTCAAACCACCTACTGACTTGCAGGTTGGGTGTAAACAGCCGAAGACTAAGGAAGTAAACCTGAATAAATATGTTTGCCTGAATTCGGATGTCTCGCACCAAAAGGAGCAGCTACTGCAGCTCAGCTGTAAAGTACTTCTTCTTCTTCTTCTTTGATCCTTAGCCGCCGACCGTCAAAGCAGTCAGTGGCCATCACGCCTAGTGGCATCTTGTAGGGCAACAACAAATTGATTCCACTTTGCTCGGCCGGTGGCCATCCTTCGTACAGTGCCCCAACTCTGGTTCGTTCTTTGCATCTCAGCCTCCGCAGTCCTCCGCCAGGTTGTTTTTGGTCGGCCTCTCTTTCGTTTTCCTTCAGGGGTCCAAAGCATAGCTGTTCCTGTGATGGCATCGGGGTGTAAAGTACAGTATACTGTTTTGTTATTACAGGTACATCGCTGTTTACTCAGTCCCATTTCAGGCAAAGTCGAAATAAAGCGATCTCGGAAAATAAAGATGCTACTGTAAAAATTTGATATTTCCCGGTTTTATTTATGTTTCTTATCGTTCTTTGTTTCTTTTTACAATGCTGAATATTTAATCTTATATTAATTTCTATTTTCATCTACTTTGCAGAGGCGTCCTTCTAATTGGAACATACTGAATTTCAACACAGAAAATAATCTCATTGTATGAGATTGTCAAATTACGCGCACGCCTCCGGAACGTAACTCATTGTGTGATTTTACGATCTTTTGATTTCAAGAGACAGCAATGAAAAAATATTTTAAACACACGCTTTTAATGCACTAAAAACCCAAAAATAATTGTTCAAGGAGTTTATAGCTTGCATTAAAAAAAAATGTAACATCAAATTGACTTCTTCTTCTTCTTCTTGCGATCGCATCTTTGATGATTACACCGTCAGACGAGTTCTCATGATGAATTCGACTGTTGTTTGAAGTTCCTCTTAAACTCCATATAGCTTTGAGTTTAGTGTTGAGTCATTGGGCCAGTATATCTTTCTTAACTGGTCATACAGAGGACAGTCCTGTAGAACATGCTCAGCAGTTTGTTCGTTTAATCCACATGTGCACAGTGGTGAAGCAGACAATCGTAGCTTGTGCATGTGTTTATTCAGTTTGTTATGCCCTGTCCTGAGTCGAAAAATAGTTATCTGTCCCTGCCGGTCGAGAGTGTGATAGTCGTCTTTGGGTTGGTTCTGTTCTCTTCTGATAGTCTGGATAGCTCTCTTTTTCTCAAAGTATGTGACTTCATTATCTTCTTGTTCACATTCTCCTCTCTTTTTTGCAAGTTTATCTGATTTTCATTTCCGGGTACACCACAATGAGATGGTACCCACTGAAGTATGGTTCTCTTTTTGGCAGCTACCTTGTTTAGTTCATTTCTCAGATGCGGGAGTTTACCACCCTTGAGAGCTTGCAGGACAGACAGTGCATCTGTGAGGATGACTACCTGGTGGCAGTCAGAGTTGGTGTTATAAATCATATTTGCAGCTTGCCCTAGAGCTTGAACCTCAGCTGTATAGTTGGAACAGAATGTACCAGTGGGAATGTGCCTAGTCTCATAGTGGTTGTCAGGATATGAGATAAAGATACCGGCACCTCCATTCCTAACAGCATTAGTTGCTGATCCATCTGTATAGGCATGTATCCATGATTGATCGGGATAGCTTTCTTGGATCATACTCAATGTAGCAGTTCGTTTTTGCAGATCATTATACTCACATCCACTTGTGAGACCACTGACTGATGTATTAATTTGGAGGGCACTGCTGGCCTGCTCCCATGGTACAGGGTATAGGGTGGGCTTCAGTGGTGTTGTCTTCATGGATAGGTCTTCTTGATGCTGTCTTATAAGTCTTTTTCCCCGATGCACAAAGCTGCTACGCTTTAGACGTCCCAATGCCAGATCATCTAGTCTTGCCTTCATTGGGTGCATTGGCATACTGTTGTACTTTTCCATCTGGATCATGGTTTTTGTGTCTCTTCTATGGGACAATGTCTGTAATCCAGCAACCTTCTGCATCTCTTTTATTGGTGTAGTTTTCATGGCTCCTGTAATGAGCCTGAGAGCTTGATTTTGCACCTTGTCCAAAGACTGCAGATGTGAGTTAGCAGCTGATGACCATGCTGCTGAGCTAAACTCTAAGTGTGGTCTTATTACTCCATTATAAATCTTCTTTAGATTTCGTTCATTTGCTCCCCAGTTGGTACCTGCTAATTTTCTGAGTATGCCTAGTCGTCTTCGGGCCTTTCCTTCTGCATTTTTAATATGCTTATTCCATGTAAGCCTTTGGTCAAATGTCACCCCAAGATAGGTGGGGTAGCTTTCTTCCTTGATCACGGTTGTCCCTAGGTGTATGTTAGCTGATTTGTCCTTGGGGGCGAGGGAGAACAGTGTTGTGGAGGTTTTGTATGTGTTTATTGTGATAAGCCATTTCTCTGCCCATGACACTAGCATGTCTGCTGCCCGCTGCATTCTATAATTTGCTGTGGTGACATTTTCATCAGCGCACCAGAGTACTAGGTCATCTGCATATAAGGCAGCTTTAACTCCTGCAGGGAGATCTTTCACCAGGTCATTGATGTAAATAAGGAAGAGTGTTGGGGAAATTACTCCTCCTTGAGGTACCCCTTGATGGAGCAACACTTTTCTGCTCTGCAGACCGTCAAGAGTGACTCTAGTTCTCCTGTTATGCAAGTATGACTGGATCCATTTCATCATGTTGTCTTGGATTCCACTTCTCCTAAGTTTTGCAATGAGGCCATCTTTCCACACCTTGTCAAAGGCCTGCTTGAAGTCGACCCAGATCGTTAGGACCTTTTTCTTCTCCTGGAAGGCATCTTCTATTGCTTGAGACAAGTAAGTAACTTGGTCTTCTATACTGTAGCATTCTCTAAATCCAGCTTGTTCCGGCACCAGGATCTGCTCAGACTCTAAATACCATTTCAATCTGTGGTTGACTATTCGCTCCATAGTCTTCCCAACACAGCTTGTGAGACTGATTGGCCGGTAACTTGCAGCCTCGGTCTTACATTTCCCTTTCTTTAGTATGGGTATTGTGATGGCTTCTCTCCATACTTGGGGTACCGTTCCTTTCAACCAGCTGTGGTTGAATATCTCAAGCAGTTTTGTCTTTGCTGCTGAGCTCAGATTTACTAGCATTTCGTTGCTGATTTTGTCTGGGCCGGGTGACTTTTGAAACTTAAGCTTGGAAATAGCCTTCTGTAGTTCTCCTAGTGTGATGGGTTCCCTCATTGGGCAGGAGTATCTGTCTGTCCCATGGTTGCCAGTATTTCTTTTCTTATCTCTCTCTGATGATCCATGTTAATGGGTAAGTTGCTTTCAGAACTGTATCTTCTAGCAAACAAGTCTGCAGCTTGTTTTCCTCTGAAAAGTTTGCCACCTTCATCCAATGTGATAGTCTGCCTAGGTGAGGAACGCTCTTCATTTAGAGACTTGACTAATCTCCAAAGTTTCCTGCCGTCTTTCTCAAGGTTCAGCGATGCCGTTTTAGTTCTCCAGCTTTTCCGTTTTTCTTCTAGCTTTGTTCTCTGAAACTCTGCTACAGCCTTTTTCCATTTGTTGTGAGTTTCAAGTGAAGGCTGAGACTCTGCGTCCTTTCTAGCCCTGTCCATAGCTTCCTGGCGTTCTTGGAGTGTGCTGGACCAGTATGGTATGTAGTTCCGCCGGCATCCTTTGGGAATGGTTTCTTTTGCAGCTTGTAGTATGCATCTGTTGAAGTCTTTTACCACTTCATTAATGTCTCTGTTCTGTACCTTGAGGGTAGACAGCAGCGTGTTCACCTGATGCCTGAATAAACTCCAGTTGGCTTTTTTGTAGTTCCATCTTGTAATGGCTGGGCCTGTACTGAGAGTTGCACTCTGGACAGTAAGAAAGATTGGGCGATGGTCGCTTCCCCCTAGTTGGTCTCCTACTTCTCTACTAATAGATCCAGCTATATCTGGTGTGGAGAAGGCAAGATCTGGTGTTGAAGTTATGTGCCATCCTCTGGAGTAGAAGGTAGGAGTATCTGTGGCATTATTGACTAGGATTAGGGAGTGATCATCTTGCCAAGTTTCAACCTCTTCACCTCTGTGATCCAGATGGTTATAGCCCCAGCTCTGGGAGTGGCTATTAAAGTCTCCAACTGCTATAAAGTTGGTGGCTGGTACCTGTATAGAGCTGAGACTCAGGGGTTTGTTGTTCGGACAGTAATAGTTCATTAGTTCTATTTCCATCTTGTCTACCTTTATCTGCAACAGCTGATATTCTGCTCCATTCATGAAGGTTTTCCTTTCGTGTGCAGGAATGTTATTCCTTACAAGAGTAAGTACTCCTCCTTTTCGTCTATCTTTTCTGTCGGATCTGAAGCATTGATATCCCCTTATTTTAAAGGTTTGATCTGCTTTCAAGTGAGTCTCTTGGATACAGCAAACACTGACTTGCTTCTCATACAAGATGTTTTCCAGCTCTGTCTTTTTGCTGTATCCAGCCTGCTTGCTGTTCACTCCCTCTGCATTCCAGTGCATCATGACAAGTGGCACTCTGGGTTTCTCTTTTTCTGTTTTGTTTTGCTCAGTAGTTCTCCTCCGCCGTCTGCTGACTCCACAAGACGGTCTAGAGGGTCCTCCAGTAGCTGAGGGTGGGCTCTGTCGAAGCTCAGAGCCCGGCACTGCACCTGCCTGGTGGAGTTCCACAGGGCGAGCACCAGTACGAGATTTATTTGACGGTGTACTCTCCATAGAAAAAAAAGCGAGTTGCGTGATACTGTGGTTTCCGGTGCGCCTTCTGGCCCAGTATCTATGACTTTAGCACCTGTTCAACGGGAGAGTGGGCTCATCCCTAATCTGTTTATGTTCCCAGTAGTAGACTATTCGCAAGCAGCCTGGGGGTGTCACTGCTCTGCGCGGACCTTGTTTACCGAGGCGGCGTCCGAGCTCGTATGGTGAAAATATGGTTGCGTTATCTTCAAAATAGCCCTGTCTTTCCCATGGCTTTTCTGCCATCCTGCAACTTTGAGTTAGGGAGTTCTGAGCTCCAGTCTCTTTCCCAGGCATTTTATCCTGGCCTGGCACGCGTACAGAGGACCCCACTTCTGGTTCTAAGTTAGCAGTTGGGGATAGGTGGGGTAGCACACTGTGCATTCCCCGTCATCCAGGGGGCTTTCCAACTATGCAGAGCTTGCACAATGCTGTGCTCTGGTTCTGGGCTCTCCCAAGGAATCCTCACATCCTGCACAGAGCCACTTCCAGATACCCACCACCTGCCAACCCTCCATTGTAGAAATCTCCTGCATGCTGCCATCCAGTCAAGAGCCAGTATTAAGTCTGGTGCCCAAGTGATTCCCCCCCCCCCCCCAAGCTCAGTGTGCAATGCTGGGTTCTCATCATGCTGCAACACAGGGGGGATTATGATGCTCAGCCATCTCTCTCAACTCTGCACCGATATGTGACATCGGGGACTTAACTGTGCCTCAGTACTGGGAGGCCCCGTTTCCGGGTACACCACACACAGCCAATTGAGGCAACGGTCGCCGTGGGCGTGTCTTCAGTGGGGAAGTTGTGGAGTCTTCCTGTCCATGTTCTTGCACATCCTAACACTGCCCGCAAGACATCGGAGGTTTGGAGAGTGGCCTTCTCTGCTTTTTTGAGCCGGGGTGGGCTCCCCGGGCAAGTCTCGATGGGGATCGGGACGTGTCCACGTGCCAGTGGGCCCAGCATCGGCCGCATTTGATGGAGGACTTGCTCTGCCAGGTTTGAGTTAGTAAAATCCAACTTTGTCATCTTCTTGGCATTGTGATGCTGGGGTGCCTGTGGATTTCCTACCGCCCCGGGTAGAAGCCAGAAGTGTACTGTGCCAGCTCTGGGGGAGATAAAGGGGGTGTTTCTGCGTCTCCTTGTGATACGTAGCCAAGGTAGGGCTCACAGTGCTCTTTCCCCGCCACCAAATTGCCTGCTGGTTACGCCGAGTTCTCCGAGGCTCTAGGCATGTGACCAAGAGTTGAAGGCAATAGGATCGTCACGTCCTGAGTCTCTGTGCCTGTACGATGGGTTCCGATCTTCAGGGAGCAGTCCACACTCGTTCCCACTCCCAAGACTTGTTCAGTATCCATCTGGCTCCTTCCCACCCACAGAGGGCGTGTACGGTGTAGTGCACCGGTTTTATTATCGAGGTTTGCTCCTCTAGATCCATTGTGTTTAGCCTGAGGATTCGCACCCTCAGTTACCAGGACTACCTCGAGGAGAGTGTGGCTCTTCACCACGCACAACGATCTTGGGGTATGAGAGGTTTTGCTAGGCCAAGAGACTAACACCGCAATGGTCGCTCCTTTCATGAACAAGAATTCACCAGGCCTAGGGTGAAGCAAGGGGGGAAACCCACTACCCACAACACCAGCACATCATACCCCCTGTCTGTAAAAGACTTTGCCCCATCAAATTGACAAAAAGCGGGGGGCGCTTAAGCGCTTATCATATATTTTATCCATAAGTGTCTAATGAAGTATAAAGCAGAAGTTAATTTCATGCAGAATCAGCGCCCCACGCTTTTTGTCAATTTGATGTTACATTTTTTGACTGCAAGCTATAAACTCCTTGAAAAATTATGTTTGGGTTTTTAGTGCATTAAAAGCGAGTGTTTAAAATATTTTTAAAACATTTTTTATTTTCTTCTTTTTAGAAAAATTATGACATACTAAAACGTAAACAATATTTTGACTTATTGTAAATCTGGTCTAAAATTTCTTAAGCGATCCATTTCTTTTAGAGCGTCAATATTACATGGCTTTGTGCCTGTTAATTTGGTGCAATCAATTTCTTCAATTTGAAGGCCATCTAGAGATCGAACTCGACTTTCCCTTGATTCATAATTTTATAATTTGGATTGTTTCCCTTGATTTAGCTAGACACTAGTTTGAGTACTGCCCTGTTTTACGCATAGAAAAAAATAAAGCACACAACGTCCTATTGAATTTTTAATTAACTTCATTATGGCCCCTGATTTGTTTACATTTCTTTACGAAAAACTTTAATTACTCATAATGTTATAATTACAATATTAAATTATTAAATAAGTGACTGATTATTGTATTGTCAGCGGGAATACACAGCTGTGCAAAGTTTCAGAGCTATTGCCCATCTGGAAGTGATTGAAAAATCGATTGCAAGATTTGAAAGTGACATGAAAGTGACATACAAGAAGTTAAATAAAAGCGTGTAAAAATTTGTAAGTCGGCTCCGTGGGGGAAACATTTTAAACAAATAAAGAGAGGAAACCCGAGTTCTGTAAACGGTGAATAAATAAATATTACACACATAAAGGTATATTTCAGACACTCGTGAAAAATAAAGAAGTGGAAATCTAGACAACAGAGAAACAACAGAAGTGATATGTTCGCGGGAGAGTCGAACCCAGGACCATCCGAACGGCTACGCATCATAGCTACGGAAGCGACTCACACTATCCTCCCTGCCAACTAGTTTGCATCATGGTTTTCATAAACTTTCTTGATGTAGAACTGTAACGATGAGAGAAGCTTGAGACAAACTCCAACTTTATGACAGAAATACGAGGGCAAGTCAGTAAATAGGTCACAAATGGCTATTTTTAAAAAAACACTAAATGAGATACGACCTTGAAAACCATTTATTATTGCACTTACATTTCCCCTTATTTCTCGACATAATCTCCACCAACATTGATACACTTATCCCATCGCTTTATCTGTGCCTCAAAACCTGCAGCAAAGAAGTCTTTGGTCTGCGGTCTCAGCCACATTCGCACCTCACGTTCAAATCTCTTCGTCATCCGCTAAACGTTTTTAGTGGACCAAACAGGTGGAAATCGCTCGCGACTAAATCGGGGCTGTAAGGCGGATGTTTAAGAAGTTGCCACCCTAGTTGTTCAATTTTCTCCTGGGTTAATCGAGCCGTATGTGGTCTGGCATTGTCGTAATGGAGCAGTACTCCTCTAGTCAGTAGGCCTGGACGTTTTCTTCGAATTGCATCCCGAAGCATCAACAGAACTTCACAGTACGATACAGCATTCACATTCTCACCTTTCTTCTGGAAATGGGTTAACAGCACTCCTTGAAAATCCCAAAATACTGTTAGCATAACCTGCCCTGCTGAAGGCGTAACCTTGAATTTCTTGGCAGAAGGTGAAGAAGGAAGTTTCCATTGCATTGAAACACGCTTTGATTCGGGTTGGTAGTGATACACCCATGATTCGTCCTCAGTAACAATCCTGTTAAGCATGTGTTCTCCTTCATCTGCGTACCGAGAGAAATGTTGCAAGGACAGGCCCATTCGGTTCATTTTATGTTCCTTAGTCAGTTGTCTGGGCACCCACCGTGAGCATACTTTTCGGAAATTCAAACGATCATGCATTATGATGTAGGCTAAACCATGAGAACACCCTATTGCAGTTGCTACACTGTCTATCGTTACTCGCCTGTCAGCTCGAATCATCTCGCCCACCGCCACACAGATGTTTCTGTCGCAATCTGAAGAGGACGACTAGGTCGGGCTTCATCAGCAATTTGTGAGCGTCCTTGAGAAAATTTATCGACCCAGTTATGTACCGCTTTACGCGACAAACACTTCTCACCGTAAACATTTCCTTATGAATATCCTTTGCAGGAAGTCCTTTTGCCCAAAACAAAACGCACAACAGCACGCTGTTCTTCGGTCGTACACTCCACGAGCACGGTCGCCATTTTTATCTGAGCTGCGCATGCGCATGCGACACCTAGCGTCTGCTACCTAAAGTAATCATCAAGCTGGATGTTGCTGCCACCTAATGACACCTTTAGAAACTATCAACTACAATTTTCAGCTATCCCATATCAGTTTGTGACCTACTTACTGACTTCCCCTCGTACATGTGGTTGGTTCCGTGAGATAACGACGAAGAAGAAAACGAAGTCTCCACTCTACACCAACGTCCTCTGAGAATTTTTTGAGAAACGTGAGCTATTTCCACTTTCTCTCAAAGCTACACAAAACATAAAACTCTCTTTCTTCCTCATGCATTCCTTAAGGAGGCACCACTGAGGAAGCTTGCAGGAAGCACGTGCCAAGCATTAATGTGCTTCTGAAATGATAGTTTCTGTAACGTGTTTTACATGACAAGGTACCAGCCTCATGCGCAACCTCAAATTAGTCGCCTGTGACGACAGGCCTGAGGGATTGGTAACCCAATTCTTTCTTTATCTCGTAGGAAACACCACGGATTTCACGAAAAACCCTATAAATTTAAGCAACTGAAATACAGTACTACACTTTATCAAAATGGGAAACACAACTGATAACATTTTAAGCTTTTGATTTTCAGAAAATTGCGAAGGTTTTTTTTTTATTAGTGACCCTTCTGCAGACCTTCATTCCGGCACCCAACCTCCGCCCGCGTAACATTCTATGTTCTTATTCAAATATCCCGTCCGTCTCTGGAATCCTACTTCTCTCATCACAGTATGGGGTTGGCAGCTGGTGGTTAGAGGGTGATGTCTGTTGCAGCGCACGACGTCTGCTCATTGCGGTGTCGTCTGACGCTTGTCTAACCCGACAGCAAGGGTGGAGACCAATCAGCAGCAATTAATTGCAGGCGCCGATGCGTGTCCGCAAACACCTTAATTGCGGGGGGATCTTTTCATCTTTTGTTCTTTTCGTTTTTAACTGTTTGAAAATACGGCTTTTGGCAGATCAAAACACGGTTTGTTTTTTTTTACATTTTTTTTTTAAACGCCAGTCGCCATCAGAACCCCGAGGGGCTAGTTCACAGCGTAGGCAAATGCAAGATTTGACGGGCAGCGTGATGGAAACTTTCATTAACATCTCGTTACTAACAAATATTCCTGGCGCGAATCCCATTGAACTGGAATACTGTACCAGTTAAATATAAGTTTGTTTTAGACTTCGGAAGGTGTCGTCTGCTGTTAAAGTCAAACGGCTTGTAGTGGTTTGGTAAATGGAAAAGTATTCTCGCACAGTGTTTCTCAACAAGTTGTGAGGCGACCCATGAGGGAGACCACAAACCTGGGCGTATTAATTTTTTATATGATTAAGTGCCAAATATCACACAGAGATCACCAACGGGGAACTGATGCTACGGCCCAGGCAAAGTGGCCGTGGAACAAGAGATGAGAAGAAGCTGGCGACGTATTAAAAAAGTTAAGGTACTCCCACAGCAGATACTGCCCTAGGGAAGTAAAACACAAGACAAAGATCTTAAAATACTGTGTCCAGTAAATGATAGTAGACTTAGAACAGTAAGGCCTTTGTCTTGTGTGGACTGGCCTATACTGTATAATAGGGGAACAACAGAAGTGATTGCGTCATTAATAGGCTGAACTACCCATGATAAACTTCCGGTGTATGTCTTGCGGTTCGCACTAATGACCTGTCATCGAAGCATCATTTTTTGGTGATGAGTAGATGGCAGGGAGGATAGTGTGATTCGCTTGCATAGCTAGGCGGGGTTGTCGCACGGAAGGTCCAGGGTTCGAATCCTGGGTAAGCCACTCATGTCTGTTGTTTTTCTGTTGTCTAGTGTTCTACATCTTTATTTCCTACGAGTGCCTGACAAGATACCTTTATGTTTGTCTCATATTAATTTGCAGTGGTGACCGCGTGCTCAGGAAGGAGAAAACAAGTGAATAAAGGAAGGAAGAACGTAGTTCCTTTGGGATCGTTGAGTGGCAGGGAGGTTAGAGCGCCTGCTAACTTTCCGGGTTCGAAACCTGGTAGCGTCACGCTCCAGTCTACCCAGCTGTAAGTTGGTACCTGACTCTGTTCATGAGTTAAGGAAGGCGAAAGCAACGACGAAGGGAATCGGTCACGAGACCTCATAAAGCTGTAAACTAGCATATTGAAGTCTCTAACATTTCACTCCTCTTCAACAGCATCTGCTATGGGATTACCTTTACTTTACCTTTTTATATTTCATTGGTGATGTAATTTTGAAATGGAGGCTCCCCATAACTGATTGCGCTGAAGGGGTTCGCTCCTTTGAAAAGGTTGAGAACCGTTAATTTAACAGACACCAGCTTGTCTTCGTATCAAAATGTGTTTTTTTTTTTAAAACCTGTTTTTAACCAACAGCATCACGTTAAAAAGTAGCATGAAAATCGCCAGCTATGAATGTTTGAGGAAAGAGAATTCTGAACGCCTGTAAAAGAATGATCTGCGCACGGAACAATTCTATTGTAAAATATGCATGCTATTGATACAACTGTGCAATCATGCATTATGAAAATGCAGCGTTTGAAATGGCCTCAGAAGTGGAACATTAGGCAAGACTCCGCGGTCCCTTTAAACGTTCTCCCAGGGGGACCAGGGGTCGTATGACTCACTCGCAGTCGGTGTCTCAGATCAGAGAACAAGTCATCCCCGGAGATTACAGCAACAGAAATGCCTGCAGCCGACAATTGTCGAGAGTCGGGCATGGAATGAGGAGCGAGATTTTCTTAGTATATAGAAGAGATTGCGTAGATGGAAATGCTGTGGATTGCAGCCCCAGTAAGAACCACATATTACTCATAAAGCCAACCTTATGAATATTCATAGCTCCTCCTAGAGGGCGTATATTATGACAAATTGTACAAAATTATGTTTTTCTCTATCACATCCTGGCTTTCACGTACGTGATGAATTGTGAGTAGGTTTTATGCGCGAGCGTGATGTATTGTGGGTGAATGTTAAAGTGCATGAATGTGATGAATTGTGAGTAGATTTTAGCCGAGTGTCACATGGAACATAACTCTTGTTTTTTTTGTTTTTGTTGTACGCTGAATAATTGCACGGAAATGGAAGTTGAACATGATGGCAAGTTATATGAGTCGGAAAGAGTTCTTTGTATTATCGAGAAAGTCCTTCTGATGCTTTGTCTGAAAGAATCGTTGAATGAAAACACGGGTTCCTGAACCCCTTATAACAGCCCCTTCGTAACAAAGATCGTTGACTTTTTTTTTTTTTTTTTTGAAAGCGGCGGAGCTACAGTAAAGTGCAGTGGTCATAAATTATTGCCGGATTTGAATTCAAATAACACAGGCTTAACCTACAGCAGGAGTCGGCAACTCATGAAATTTTGGGATCTACTTTGGTAATAATGATCCCTCTAAAAGATCTCTCTCTCTCTCTCTCTCTCTCTCTCTCTCTCTCTCTCTCTCTCTCTCTCTCTCTCTCTATATATATATATATATATATATATATATACATATATATATATATATGTCTGTGTGTGTGTGTAATTTATTGGGGGGGGGGGGGGGAAATGACGTTCCTTTCTCATGCAGTTCACGAATATATTTTAGTAACCAGCTCGAGAGTTTTCATTGGGTATCCGGAAAAAAGTACCTTTGATTCCGAGGTCACCGTGATTTGAATAGTGGCAGGCCAGGTCTGTGTCTGAATTTTCCCTACTTTAAAAAGCCTTTCTTTTTTTCACCCCCACAATCGCCTAAAGATCTACCAAATCATCCGCTGGGATCTGCCAGTAGACCGGGATCGATTGGTTGCCGAGCCCTGACTACTGACTGTAAAAATAGTTATGTAGCGTCAATGTAAAGCCCCCCCCCGGGGAATAAATTAAGTAGGGCCTGCCCTATATAGCGGGCTCAACAACGTATTAAAAATGTAACTACTTACTTCATCACCATCATCATCGTCTCCATTATCATCATCATCATAATCATCGTCGTTATTATCGTCGTCATCATTATCACCATCATCGTCGTCGTCATCATTATCACCATCATCGTCGTCGTCGTCATTATCATCATCATCATCGTCATCATCATCATCAGGAGCACAGACGTTCAACAAATGTATGCCAGGTGCTCTGTCTTGTACCAGCTGCTGAAGATTTTTCCATGCCTCCCTTATCCCTTTCATTTCTGTCTCCAGAAACTGAGCGTCCAATTTACACAGTGGTTAGAGCGCTTTATCAATGTTTATGATGATTACAGTCTTGCACAATTTACTATTTCATTTTCAGCGCAGTTAACTAAAGCAAACCGAGGGTTATGCATTTACTTATACCTCAAGAAATTAGGTTTTCCAGTTTTTTTTTCTGGACTTACTCTTGGGAACAAATTTGGTTTGCTGTGACTTAACCCAAGCACTAGGGTATGCTGTCTCATGGTAACACCCGATAGAAATTAAATGTATATATTTATAGGGACTTAGTGTACAGACTGAGGATCTCGGCTGTGCAAGGGTAAATCTGTATCAAATAAGTGATGGTGTACATACAGCATGACACCTTACTTGTTACCTACATTTATATGGTCCCTCCAAGTTCAGAATTAGGGCCTTCTGGAATATGCTACCCGCATGACTAGTTAAATGTCTAGGGTTAGGAAAATGATGAAGTGTAAGTCTGGACAACTGGCAAGCATAATAGAACAATGGATAACAATGGCATATAATGGCTTATTCCACAAAGCACACTGGACTTCAGGAAAGCACTTTACTTTGATATAGTCACTTACACATACAACACTATATAATACAACTCATCTTACAATGAGTCAAAACCCCACCTACAGGCAAAAAATATAATGTATTCTAACCATTCACTTTCAATCATAGACATCTCCTATACCGACCCCACCCTGATTCACACAGTTTGAACCAAGGAAACCCCATTTCAAAGGTAATATTCATTTATATGGTAACATCACAAAACCCATGTTATGATCTTGTAACATATAGTTAATATTATTACCTTCTCCTAAGTGCCCTTAATCTGTTGTGGAATGGAACTCACATGATAACTATTCTCGGCAATGTTCAATCTCCTTATTAAGGGTTATTCCTATCATCCTCGACTGTCCAGTGGTTGCTTCAAGGGGAGCACATCTAGTAATTGCCTCCCAATCTTTCATGTTCCAGATCAGTCATAAACCTCCAAACATTTATTCCCCCACCACACCCCTAATCCTACTAATCTTAATGTCATCACTATGAGGGGAATTTGGATCATAAATAGGACAAATGGGATATCTGGCCACCTAAATATTATCTTATGTAGGGCGGCAGGATTCAAATCCATTGCTCCATGGTAGTGCTTCACCAAACTCTCTGCTTAATCTGAGAAAATCCCCACTGGGGGAACTGCTCATCACCACACCCCCATAGGATAATTGCTGGGTCACCCCTCTGGGCCTCCTAACCCAAAACAATCTATAACACTGTGGGCTATGCTTCATATAATTTAGGTATACCTCCTCCACAATTCATAGAAATTAATACATTGGGTTTGGATACTTTAATCGGCGTTGTGTCAATGTCCGACTGGACAAAACCACTATTCCCGACGTGGCATCAACTCCCAGCAAATATTTAGACACCCAATTAATCACTATTATATCTTACCAATACCACCCCAACGCACTACCTCACCACTGATAACCTTAGTAAGGTTATTACTTACCACAAAACTGTTGGTAATGAGGTGTGAGCCGCTCACAAATTCGACATATTAAAATCAACTGTTCTGAGCCATAGGTCCATTTTTACCAACAGCTATTGAAACCCCCCAAATTTACAAAATTTACAATGAGATAGTGTATCCATAATTAAACAACTAATAGTTATTGCAATTCACGAACTAAATACAATCTTTAAGCCTTAACTCCATATCACACCCGCCACTGATAATATCCCCTGATTTCATTCCAAATCTGGTAATAGGATCTTCTAATCTTCCTGGAAAGACTAGTCCATTCATTTCCAAACATGCACAATGCAATTAATATCTTTCTATTATGTCCAACAATCCTCACATTTCTTTAGGCTATAATTGGTAATTCCATCTAGACTATTATCCCTCATAACTCTTATAAATCTTATCTTCTCTTGTCAGCAAGTCCTAAGGCCCCCTATATCTCAATTATTAACTGGGGCTAAGTGGCTCCCCCCTCAAAACAATTCTCCCTTTCTCCCCTTCAAGATGAATAGTACGTGTGTTAACACACTCCTCACTTCAAAAACTTTACCTCGGTGTCTGCTGTACTGTCAGACTGTCAGGCCGTATTCTAACTACATAAAAAACAGTAGAATGTCATGTTTTTCCATTATAAGCAGTTTAACATGTTTTTAGAACCTAACCCTCGTAGTTTAACCAGTGCGGCGTTTTTTTTATTTTATCACGAGTCTATCTGAAAAAAAAGTATTTCAAGTGTCTTCTGCACATTTCGCGCGATTGGGGGTAAACCTAACAAAATTACATTTGTATATCGCGCCGAACTGCGTGGTAAGTGTTTGCATGCGTCCATCATCCTCATTTTTACTCTTAAAAATTCAGCTTACTAACTCACCTCTCTCTAACTCACAAGTCCAGTTCTGTCTTGTTCCCCTACCGTAATTTATCTTCAACACTAAAGTGTATAAAATGAAATCTCCATGGAATAGTATTCCCCCCCTATGGGTCACTGTCATTGCGACACTGTGATCTGTGCATTGTCGCTGGGCTCTCACCTAAAAAATACCGTTACTTTCATTTCCATCTTCAAACATTATATCTTGTAGCACAGGCTCTGTAGTGCATGCCGACTATTTTACTATCAACGTGACAAACGCGAGACTTGTGCGCACGAAGCAATAAAACAAAGGTCCTGTTTAATTGACCCCAAGGCTCCCCCATGCAAATGGACTGTATTCTATTAATACATGCGTGCGCAAAAACGGGGGGATCACGGGTGTCTCTAACCATTTCTCCACATCTTCCTCCCATAAGTACAATACATGGGATTAACTGTACTCGTACACAATACTAAATTTTATACTCTTCCTCCATCCTAATAGCACTTGCATGTTTCACTGAAAAAATTTGTAATAATCGTCTTATCACGCTGACGATTAGTAATGTCAAGTCCCCTTATATATCTAAAAACAATGCTGAAACTATTTATACCCATGTTTAATCAAACACCATCTCCACTAAAGCTTCTTACAATTACAATCTATTAAAACAATCAAATACCACATCAAGTATTTCACTGACCCATCAACTCAATTAAATTATACAAATTAGTCCCACGGAATTTTCTCAAATGGCACGTTGCTCAACACGCATAACATAAACAAAATTTCATCCAAATCATTCGGCATATAACCAAACTCCCAAAAATAACAACTCCAATATATTTTTAGAACCTTTTCAAAAACCAAATTTTACTTCAACATACCTATCATATCCAAATAAACCTCCATATTTAATAACTTATAAAATATCTACTATCTATCTTTACCTATAAAGCTTCCACTTAATCCCTAATTAATCCACTAAAACATTAATTCATATCCCCTTAATAAAGAATAAAACTCCACCTCATACATCGGGGTTAACAATTAGTACCTCAAGATATTAATCAAAATCACAATAATCAACCAAAACTCCATATTACCTCGCGCTCACCAATCCCCACCTCTTTAAACCAATTATTACTATCGTTAACCACACCACAAATTAACTAAGAACTCAACAATAACGTATGGTAGGGAGTCACATTAAACTCCAAAAAATTTTTATATTCAAACCCACTCAATCAAATTTTAATCTGACTAGTGGATACTTCCCAATTAACTTGGAAACTTTATACCATGCACTCACTATACATTTACTATTATTCCTTTTCCCACCACAAAACACAAATGCAATATCATAACAACCCTCAAATCAGACTTCGACTTATCACAATCCACCCAACCAAGCATCAAGATAACCACACAACCATTATAGACCCATCATTCTAACTTTGACAGCAATAAATTCAAAACTCATACCCACATCATTAAAAAACAACAAAAACCCATCCCCATCAACTCACCACAAAAAACACTACCCACTCAATGTCCAACCGCTTCAACAAAGGAAACTAACACAATTTCACAGCACTAAATCGACATAAATCATCATAAATCAACTAATGCCTGTCGCACTTAATACCTGAACTATAAATAAACCACTCAAACCAACCCAAACCAATATATCAAAAACCCGTATTATGAATAACCACACAAATAAAATAATACACTTTGAAAATCAACCCTTCTTCCTAATCAACCCACTCTACACCCAAAACCCATTGCCTCAAATCAATCCCAAGGCCCCAAACATCAGATACCAAACTTTTAAATGGTTTACCCACAAAAAACTTTTCCTTTAACTTCATACCCCCTACATTTAGAAAGAATAACCAAAGCTCATTCAACTCCCAAATAGAAGACATACAGATTACTTCAATTGTCATAACATATCCACCGATGAAAACAAAATTCCAAAATAACATTGCACTTACCCTATAATTGAAAAACCATCATCTTGACTTTACTTCCCATATCTCATCTTCAAACAAAGTCACAAAAACTAACACCCACCCCCAATATCCTAACACTACTCACAATAAGAACATTACACCTCCTAATAAAAAATTGCCAGCCACATTACAACATACACAACTCCTCCTTAAATAAACTACAAAACAAAACCCAACGTTACTTCATAAAAACACAAACATTGTTATCGAAATATCAAAAAAACATTTGTTTTCCTCCCTACAATCTACTCATGAAACCCCATCCATCCACCCTTCCTCATCTAAATCCATCATCCCAACATGTAATAAACCATCATCAACCCTCAATTTATTACTACACCCCCTCACATAATATTATCCACTTAACCCTCATTCCATAAACCTCACCTTTCCATACCACACCAAAACATCACCCACCTACATTATTCCCCCCATAGATATACCCTAATCCTATAACTCCCCATCCTCCCCACACTGCCCATACCCCTCACTCACCACAACCATTACCCCAAATACCAGGTATAGTAACACCCCCCAACTTAACCACACAACTTATTTAACATCAACACCATCCCAACCAAAAACCGATTCAACATTACCCAAATACCCCAGTCCACTTAAACATTACCTCCCCTACCCAATTCCTTTAAATACAGTCTCCGATCCAACTATTTTGTTCATATTACCCTTATCACCCACTTACTCCATACATCCTAACTAGTTTACATGTCTACTATAATCTAACTGTTCCCAAATCCCTTCTCTCCCCATACCACCATCCTAATTAATCATTTCAAATCCTATCTTATCTCCGCCCGCTTTCTACTTCCCCCCTTCACAATCATTACCAAGCCCCCCCCAGAAACTCCTTCCCTACTCCTCTCCACCAAACCTCAATTCTCTCCCCTAAATCCCAGACTAATCCCCCCCACAATCCCATTACACATACAAACATTTTAAATACACCCTCGCTTACCCAAACCTTGAACCCCCCAAATCTATTAATACTATCTATAACCATACTCCTAACTCGCAAAATAACTAATCAAAACCCCATAAATTAATGAAAATCTTACCTCCTCAAAATCATCCTTGCTTAAAAAACACGTCCATCAGAACACTTCTGTGCTAATCAGTCCTCCCCCATAACCTACCCGGCAACAGATCCCTAAACCAATATAACACTTACCCCCCTTACTCTTATTAAAAACCCTACCATGCAAGCCCGTAAAAGTATAGTGAAGTTACAAATACAAAATCGTCGGTAAACACCCCAACACCATTCAATTCAATCCTTCACAATTAAATTTAACATTTGGAACAAATACTTAACAAGTCTCTATTCGACCGTAACCTAAAAACTTCATCCTAAAACTTAGAAATAAGAGGGTGACCTGGGGGTGGTGTGGGGCCCTATAATTCACAAAAAAAACCCCAATACCTTTATAAAACTAGATCCCAACTATTCTTTCCTATTTTTCAACAAAAACAAACTATATTTTACTAATACACCCATTATCAACCAGGAATTACCCTCATTCGCCCCCCCCGGGGCCAACGCAACATATCCTATATCCCATACCGATTACCATATATTTCTCGCATATATCCCCCATATCATCAAAAATAAAAAACAATACTACATACTAAATTCCACTTCATCTCAAAACCATTTACAACCTCCAGTCATACTATAACCTCAATAAAATTATACATAAATAACCCACATAAAATTAACACGCGAAATACACCCCCAAAACAATCAAACCCTACCCCACCTAAAATCCTACCACATAAACAAATCAACCTTATTAAACCAACACCATATTTCACCCACAAAACCAAAATACCAATCATAACATATACAATAATGACAATAATCTACTCATAGTATATCCCTCCAATTCCACATATTTGCTACCCGCCTGCAACAATAAACCACCACATCCTTACATGTCCAAACCAACCAAAATTAATATCAAAAAGTCCCCCCAAAAAAACCAAAACTCAAACCCTCCACTAGCAACCAAACTATCAACCTACAATATAAGCCATCCGCTCAACATTAATACTCCATGCTATTGCCACCTTCACACGCTGAACAAACTGGGCCACCTCCTGCGAATATTCCGACATCTCAACAAACAAAAATCAAACTCAGAAAATAAACACCAAACAAATCCAGTACAAATAAACGTAACCCAAACCAACAACCTTCCATGGCACTAAAAACACTTATTGCTCCATATTCAATATATCCCAACAAACACACATTCACCTAAATTATACCCAAACAATTAGCACGTTAAATGTACAATCCCCACTCAAAGGTTACTTATGATAAAACCACGCTCCAATATTATAACGGATGTATTTCTTAACCTGCTTATCATAAAATATTATAAGCTTTTTAAAATCACACCTCTTCCACCACCATCGAATTAACTATCACATTACAAACTAAAATACTTAACCACCCAATTATTTATCCCTATCCTCTAACCCATACAAAACATTAATGTTATTTATTATAAACCAATATATACTCGGCATACGGTACCATCCCATAAATATTTCGCATATAACCAGTCCTTGACAATCATAAATTACCACCCATCCATTACCTACCCCAAAAAATACCCAACCCAAAACCATCCCAAAACACCTTCCCTCTACCTCTAACCATAACAATAATAAAACGACCCCCCATACAAATCATACGTGTATTAAACCCCACAAAACACCATCCAGTATTAAATCAGCATATAAAACTTATAATAATCAATCCATATAATCCTACATATTAGACTCCATAAAAATTACCATAATCAAACAACATCCTCCTCACCAAATCCAAACCAAAATCAACTAACACTTGGATTCCAACCTAATACCAACGCCCACCATCCATACCAATAAAGTTATCTTCCCCCCACCCAAACTATCAATACATCCTTATACATATTTAACAACCCTTACATCCTCTAAATCTATCCATATAAATCCCACTAAATTCACACATCATACCCAAAACTTAATCCAGTGTCTGTTTACATAAAATATAATAACCTTTTTCCAACAATCCGCCACAAAACCTACCCCAACACCACGCTTCCAATGTCCCACGCCCGCTCTCCCATGGTTAACCTCCCCTTAAATCCCCCTTTATAACCTAGATATATTCAATCATATTAAAACAGTAATACTTAAACCTTCACATAAAAATTTTATTTCCATTTACCTCTATTCTTAACCTAGATAACAAATCTCTATCATTCATAAATAAACTAATTCTTACCCACAACCCATTCTAAATACCCCTTCACCTCACCATTTGATATCCATTATGACCAAACCTCCCTAATATATAACAAACCCACGATCCTTCCGTGTTATACATGGTTTGGGGATCACATTAAAAACAAATGTAGATTGAAAAATCATCTTTACATCCCCTTCCTGTATAAAAACTGAATACCATAACCGCCCTAATATCGTGGTTCACATAATAACAAGGACAAATGTAAAATTTAACCAAACTACTTGTGGCCTCGTGTTATATCTTAGGTATGGTTTTCGTCGATTGTTCTAAATGGACACTCAGCAATAGCAGAGTAAATGGGTCTTCTATAATCTTCGTGTTCTTTTATCTAAATTGATTTCTTCATTGTTTAGGGGGAGCAACACATAAGGTTCTAGGTTGGGGAAGTATCTATCACTGTTAGTTTCCAAGCATGTTTAGGCAAGCAAAAAATAATTTCTTACTAAGCAAACTCAATTTTCTTGTTTATAAACTTATCGAGACTTACTAAACTTGAAAGTTTTCATTTTGATCGTGCAACTTACACATATTCTAGACGGCATCACATAATCACCGCGATTTTGTCGTAGCAGTGCTTAAGGCCATTTCTAAGTTTACGTATATCAATTTTGTTTCTGATACCGAGTGTGCGTCCATTTCACGCTTAAAGCGGTCATGAATTATATGTTAGGCTCTTACTCCAAATACGGCGCAAACTATATCGCATTGTTTATAATAACCGTATAGGAATAAGTTATAAGCGCATTAATTACACCTCCCCCTATATTAATAAAAATTTCAATTTTTGTTGTCAAACATGGAAAAAAATATATTCAAACATATTTAATACTATTGTTATCCGGCAAATAATTTCCCGCAATGCACGCTACTTATATCTCAAATATTCTTTACTATCAGTACAAATAAACAACATGTTATTTACCAACTTCTTATTATAATACTACATTGTTTCCCCCCACCCTGATCCTCCAGTCACCGTCTGTACTATGGAGACCGCCCTAACTACAAAAGAACTCCCCTATTTCGTTCAAATACGTACCTTTTCTACGGTGTGACCAAAGTCGGTTTCTTATAAGATCACATTCACCTAGTATACACATAGTGCCTGCATACTACGTGTTAATCATACCTTTTTGACCTACCACCAACCCCCTGGAATCCCAATACCCCAATGGTACCGACCAGTCCAAAAAACGGGTAGTTGATGGCGCCTCCAATCCTTGATACCTATTAGACTGTTACGGACTCTTTGCGACCTCTATTTGCATTAGATGAACAATTGGGTAGCACTAAAAGATACAAACATACAAATAGTAGAGTCAACGATAATCTATCACTTAGCAAATCGATGTGACTCAATCCAAAATGACTGAACATACATGCTGCTAGAAAGTAATATTATCATTATGTTGGGGAATTGTAAACACCTACTTGTAATAACCATGACACTAGAGCCAGCTACTGCACCTCTGTAACATAATGGGAGCTAATCGAGGCCCCGCGAATTCGCACCTGTTCCCCTCCATATCACATCCATCCCTGCGATAAAGCCGACAGCTTCCCGATCCCAGCGCCCAGACAGTCGGTAAATGGCACTCGATTCAAACTATTTCAGGCTTGGGGCGCTCCCTTCCATAACTGCGACCGGCATGCCTAGTGGCTATGACACCATTACGTTGGAAGACCTTACAGGCCACGTGTCGACTACACCCTCCCCCCCCGGAACACATAAATTCTCACAAACACATCACCACTCTCCCCGCACTATGACTCAGGTGGTGCATGTGCAACAATACATACAACGTTTAACAGCAAAAAAGTCCATCATGAAGCACACGCTATGCCCCCCCCATGAATACCACCTTCTGTACGACAGACACATGAGACAAAATGTCTTGTTGTGCCCCTAACCAAGGCTCCACCCCCAGCAAGACCACCACCAACCACCCCTCGCCCGTGGGAATACATGTGAGTCAGATCTTGGAGGGTCTGAGAGACCTTCAAGTGCTAGCCTCACAAGGCCGTAGTAAGAAAGCGAATATATCGACAACTACACCTGTCACCCAATCAAACCAAGACCAACATGGGTCGTCCTTGCACAGAACGAGGAGGGCCCACAAAGATACAAGCGCTGGGTAGCCCTACCTCCACCTCTGTAGACCAAACCAAGCACCAGCAGAGGGCAGAGTGAGTGCAGTGAGGGTAGGCAACTAACATCTCGCACTGGGGTCCTTGCATGGCTCGGGGCGCCTTCACGTGCTTGCTTATATGACCATACGTCATACTTTCTAGTGGGGATCTTTTAATCTTTTTCATCCAAATACCCTTTGCAGGACTCCACCAACACCTATCTTAACTCCATTCCCAATAAACTCACAACTCTCATAGCCTATCCAGCCACTTTTCTATATAACAAATAAAAAATTAACACCTTCAAATACTCGTCACTTAATATACCCCAACTCCTTACATATACTCAATATCAAATCTCATGGTAATTAAATCCTCCATTACGGTTAAACTACTAAAATAACCTACCAAACACCTATACAGACTAATCCCAAAAACCAACCCCACAATCAGATTACGCCCCAACCAAACCAAAATCACCTCACCCACCTACCAGGCCTTACAACCTAAACAATAACCTACCTAACTATTTCTTTCTACCATCAAAATACCCCTATATCATATTACACTACCCCACATTAATTTCATCCCACCACTCACCGTCCCTATATCTACTAATCAAAAATTACTACCTTTTAAATCCCTTACTCACTCCAACTATATGTCACCACTACAAATATCCAACCTAATCGAATATCTAATAAACCTCTCGTTCTCTGTTTTTTTCTCGGATTCTCTTAGTCTCTCTTGTAGTTCTCCTTCCTATTGTCTTTCACTTTTCTCTATTTATACTTTCGGTTGTCTTTTTTGTCTTTTTCTTTTCTTTTAGTTACGTCTTTTGGTCTTTTCACTGTTGCTTCTTGTCTTGCGCACTATTTTGATGTCCTTATTTTTTTCCTTGTCTCATATTCCTTTCTGTCTTCAGGTCATTTTCTTCTTTCCTGCTCTTTCTCTTATGAGTTCTCTTCTCTCCTAATTGACATTCATTTTTACATACACTATTCCTTTTGGTCTTTATTTTTGGTCTTTTAGATATTTTATTCCTTTCTCTTCCTCTGTTTGTCTTTTTCTTTTGTACTCAAATACTATAGTTCTCCATCTTCTCGTTTCTTCTTCTTTCCTGTATTGTCTTTATTGCGCCTCCCCACTTCATCCATTAGAAGTTCTTCCTAATTTAGTTTCTACAAATCTTTTACCTCAGTTCCTCACAACCCCTCACATACCCCACTAGATTCTCAATCCCTTTACAAACCAGCTTCTCCAATTCATCATTATCCCATTTTAAGGTCCTCTTTACTATTTCGCCTTCGTAGTTCTGTCCTTTCAATCTCTATCTACATAGTTCTCGTTCTTCCCTCTTCTTTCTTTGTTTGTCAAGTTCTGTTTATTCCCTTAAACAATACTTTCTCTTTAACTCCATCCTACCAATCAATCCCACTAGTTCTCATCCTCTTGTTCACCAAACTCTAATTCAACTTCCCCCAATAGTCAAAACATTACTACTTTGTCTTTTCCCACCTTTTTCGTTTTCAATACCTCTTTCTTCTCCTTAATTCTAGAGCCAGGAGGAGAGCCATACTACCCACCATGTAACTTTTTTCTACTGTAGTTAGCTGTATGTACTTTACTTCTATTTCCAAACAATACTTACTATATGCCATCTCCCTCACAATTTAAACCAAAAAACCCCTGCGAATAGAATGTGACCACAAATTTCCCACCACTAACAACCTTTCAGGTTCCCCTCCCATCGAGTAAAATGAACTCTACCACCCCTAAATCCCAACAAATATAGCATAGCAATATGACCTTCATTCCCTCATCACCGTCTCCACTGCATAAGAACTACACAAATCGTCACCATCCTTGCTCCATCGATCCCAATTCATTCCCATTCCACAATCATTCACAATCTCACAAGCCTATCTTACGCTCCCCCATATCCACAGTATCCACATTCCCACCCCCCGGGAAATGTACCAACGAAATGGAACTATACATCTTTCCCAATAAAAAACTTCCTTCCATGTGACAAACATTCCTAACAGTATCCATTCACCACTGCACTGGCTATTCCCCCACACCACCCCCAATACCCATCGCTTTTCCTATCTCTCCACCGGACAATATCCAAAACTATCCCCCAACAATTCCTCACAACCTGTCCATCACAAACACTATTCCTGCATGTGTTGGCACCAACCATCATACCAACCCCCCCCACCCACCCTCACCCCCATTCATTGGACTATACCTAACGCACTACACAACCTACATCATACCCAGCAGGTACATATTGATATTTCATTTTCACCCAGGTCGCGGTACCATCAGCATCCCAATTCATAACAATTTTTCCCCCCAACGCACCCAAGTACTAATCCCTCTCATTACTCCCCCAAACCACTCAACAAATCTTCGAAAAAAATTCCATCTTCCATATATATCCAATCATTCAGCCTCTACATTTACATTCCCTCCTTCCAACAAAACCCCCTATCACAACAACACTCACTATACTAAAAATCATCTTCCTAAATTTTCCCACACACTATCACTCACCTTCCCCATACATAATACCCCCACATTACACATCACCAATTATCCCCCCCCCACACACACCCTCATCCACATCCCCCCCAAAAACCCTATTCAAACTCCCTAACAACCCCTCAACCCCCTATCCTATCTAACATCAACAAACTAAAACTCATTCTTCCAACATCCAACCCACCAACTTAATTCCCCCATATCTACTACAAAAACTTCATATCTCCCACAAATTCAAATCCACCACCATACACCCAAACCATCATCAAAAACATCCCCTCCCCCAACCATACCCAACAAATCACAACCAAAATCCCCAAACATACTCTCTCTCTCTCTCCTCAAACCCCCTCCCCTAGTGAAACATGCAAATCACCTCACAATTACCAACAATACAATCTACTAATAATATCTCTTATCCCACCCCCCCACTATAACACCACCATACTACAACTACTCTGTGTCACTAATACTATCACCATTCCCAGATCGATCAAATACACTTAAATATAACCAAAACCCCATCACCCTCCCCCACTCCTTCCACTCACCCCCCATATCCACAACATGATAATATAGACATCATCCTCCCACTATATCACTATTTAACAGTGTATAAAATCAACCTTTAGTAAATTCCACTGCCTCCTACATCAGCTTTCAACCCTAACTCATGTCTCCTCCAGAACCCCAGCATCCCAACTACTGTGCGTAGGTAGCACGAAGCGCGGGGCGGCCTCACCCACTCATGTGCACGAAACAAATGTCACTCGATCAGAGGAAATGTTCTGTAGACTGACAACGTCAATAGAATGTTTTCCGCAACTCAGATGTCTCCTAGATCCGCCCTCACACCCAGGAGCACCATAACGCTCTCCAGTAATAATATTCCTAGATGATGCCCTGATAAATGAAATATAATCTGCCCGATTATATTGGAGATAGCAAAAAAAAAAAGAGGAAATAAAAAAATATACAAATAGAATAATAGGAAAAAAACACAAGGCCCAGGGAGATCCCAACTTATATATCGCAATCAACGCAAGAAATCAATATATAATATAGTACACCCGACTTAAGTACCATACCCTACTTTCCGTAAGTGACTAAGCTCCGCACTAAACTCCTTTCGTGCCTTGTAATTACTCAGTATGCGCCAGTTTCGTCCCCTATGTGTCCTACACTCCATATACCATCTTAATTATCTCCTGCGCTCGCCGTACGAGCCCCTCCCCCACACCCATGTGTGTCCACATTAAGCGGATGCCTTGAAGCACTTGTGTCCCAGCTGGCGCATTTCCGCCCACTGACACAATTTATCTGCAATTCCAGTTGTAATCCCTTCCATACAATAGGATAGGTGTTATGTTACTATATGGCAATCCAATATATAAATATGCAGTTATACTCCTCTCTGACAAGCTTTTACATGGTGGAGCAATATCTAGGCTTTGCCTCATGTTTGCTACTGAACCACCGCACATACAGACATAATTTATCATTTCTACATTCAATTTTTCATATAAAATATATATTAAACATGTCTAGCTTACCACAATTCGTTAATCGAAAACACACTAAAGATGACTGGGCACAGTTTCAATCTGCGGCAAAGTCCAGGTTGCTATAATATAGTTATATTATAAAACACAGTCCTGCTCTCATCTCGAGCAATGTGTATGATATGGCGTCTTCTACAAGATTTTTTCTGCCAATATCGCAAGCATTGACCAATCGTTTTGACTTATTTCAAACTAATACACTGTTTATTCAAATCTCTTGCATTCATTTTTTCATCCGTTCCTAGGCATCTACTAGCTATGCAGAGGTCAACCAATGGTCCTTCGTCCTAACTACAAAGTTCAGCCAATCCCCTGCTTCGTAAGATCTTAGCCTTTCTTTCACTACTATGTTTCGACAAATTTCAGGGAGTTCCACCCCAAGCAGAATATGACCAAACCTGACAGTATCCACATTCTCTATATGGTTTATTACCAATATTTAATTATCTAATGGACTATTTAGATATTTTATTACATATTCTCAGTCCATAAGTCTCCATGTACCCGAATATATGTATTTATCATGGGGCTAAATGGCTTATTTAAAATTACTGTCTTTTTTCGATGTTAATTGTTTATTTTTAAACTACCACTGTCCGCATCTTTTTAACTGTACTGTCAGTATGAAGTCAGGAATCAGGTGTAAAACAGTGGAATGTCATGTTTCCCAATAAGAGCTAAGATTGAGTCGGGACCTTTTGTTAAATCTTTAGTTTTTTCCATCCTGTTTATTTGAAAAAATCAGGCTATGCACACTGCCAGTTGGTTTATTTTCAGACACGCTGCGAGCGACTTGCGTTACTGTGTTTTATGGCCCGTCTCTCTCTCTCTCTCTCTCTGCTTTTTTTCTACTAAGCCCGTCTGTCTTCCAAGGCTAACCTTGTGTGTATAATTACATTAATGTTTAGTATTTGTATCTAGGTCATTATGCAGTTTGCATATCAAGGTCGTCTAAGAAATACAGTACCAGTTTTATTTTTAGAAACGACTGTGAGACGCGTGTAGGCTTTTACTATCGTACGTGGAAGCGTTACAGTTATGCAGACGAAGTAGAAAAAGGGGATCTCTTGTTCAGCCATTATGGCGTTCTACAACGCAGGCGTACGCTATTGGGAAAGCACTGGTCTTTCACCATTCTTCTTTCTTTCTTATTTATGCTTCCTGCTTTATATTTATGTTCTAATTTATATATGGGTATTAGAATTTCTCACCACAATAAACCATTGCCCTTCAGTGGTTACCCTCCCATTGTGGAATTGATGGTAATGAGAAAGCAGATGCTCTATTAAGAAGTGACAGTAAAATGGAACAATGCAGCCATCCATTGCCGTATCGGGAAGCAAAAACCATAATCCACAACAAGTACAAAAATCAGTGGAAGGAGGAACGGGATATGTACAGCAGAGATGACCCAATACACCATCTAAACAGATACCAACAGACCACAATGTTCCGCCTGAGAACCGGCCACTGCAGATTACTAGGACATCTCTATCGCCTCAAGATATCCCACACAAATGAATGCCCATGCGGAACAGGAATCCAGACCCCAGAACACATTCTCCAGAACTGTCCAATCCACGATGAACAGCGACGTGCGACCTGGCCAAGGGGCGCTGAGCTCCAGCAGAAGCTATGGGGCTGCCACGCCGACCTGGTAAAGACTGTGGACTTCGTCCTGGCGACAGGCCTGCAGATTTAGCATGACTACAAACTGAACGCAGAAGATGCTCCGGGTGTCATATTTTTTCCTGGTACACTATGACCATGAAAGAGAAGAATTATTCTCTATGAATGGAGACTTTTGGACCACCCTGAATTTTCCCTTCGCATTTGTCATTGCCAAGGGAAACAATCAGACCACCAAAAAAAGAAAAAGAAAGTTAGACATGTTTATGATTAAAGTAAAGGCAACAGTAGTCCAATAGCAGATACTACCGTAGAGGAGTAAAGTGTTTGAGACTTCACTGTACTAGGTCCAGCTTCCCTTCCTGGCTGCCTTGGTCTTCCCTGACTCAAGAGCAGAGTCATGTACCTATTTACATCTAGATAACTTTACCGCGGTTAGCAAGCGCTTGACCCGATTAGCCAAATGGACATTGTATTTCTTTTTCTTCGTTGTTCGCTCTAAAAAAAAAAAAAAACCACATCTATCTCTCTTATAAGACTGGAAGTCCGTCTCAGGCTTTTCTCTTCACCATATAGTTTCTCCCTGAACTGGGTTGGACAAGGCTATGCTGCCAACCTGCTACTCTCGTGGAGCGGACGGATACTGTAAGTGATTATATGACATTTTACTTAACAGGTTTTCCACTTATATTTTGAAATATAATAAATATACAATTATCTGTTTTTCAGGTCTGCTTTTATTTAAAATAATGTAAATGATTCTTACCTTCATACGCTTATGCGTCGGTTTTTGTTTTTTTTTCTTAAAAAATGCCACGATTCATCAAACTTTAGAAAGTGGAACTCCGAGCTTCATGCATACAAAGACAACTATATATGTTGATTATTTCACACAACATGTCGCCATGCCCTATACGCCCAGGGGAACCCAAGTTTCACCCACTCCAGATAGCGGTGTCATTGTATACTCTATTAAGGAGATACATTTTTGAGTCAGTGTCCTAACAGAGAAATATCTGTTCATCCAGTGAATAATTATATTGGCCTGAACTGACGTATGTGAAATTTGTTATGCCTTCCTTGTTGATGTACACCCAGTCGCCAGTTGTCTCTTTTCTTCTACGTATTCTTAAAAACTAGAAAATGCCTGAGGCCACAGATATGTGATTTTGCTGAAAAATGTTAAGAATACCAGAGGCAGTTGAAAAAAAAGTAGTGATGAAGCCCTGAAAGGATGCTAATTGCTGATATTAGAGAGTAGCAACATACGTTCTTTGATTAGAGAGACGCAATATACGTTCTTTGATTAGAGAGAAACAACATGCGTTCTTTGATTAGAGAGAAGCAACATACGTTCTTTGATTAGAGAGAAGCAGTATACGTTCTTTGATTAGAGATAAGCAGCATACGTTCTTTGATTAGAGAGAAGCAACATACGTTCTTTGATTAGAGAGAAGCAGCATACGTTCTTTGATTAGATAGAAGCAACATACGTTCTTTGATTAGAGAGAAGCAACATACGATGTTTGATTAGAGAGAAGCAATATACGTTCTTTGATTAGAGAGAAGCAGCATACGTTCTTTGATTAGAGAGAAGCAGCATACGTTCTTTGATTGGAGAGAAGCAGCATACGTTCTTTGATTAGATAGAAGCAACATACGTTCTTTGATTAGAGAAAAGCAACATACGATGTTTGATTAAAGAGAAGCAATATACGTTATTTGATTAGAGAGAAGCAACATACGTTCTTTGATTAGAGAGAAGCAGCATACGATGTTTGATTAGAGAGAAGCAATATACATTCTTTGATTAGAGAGAAGCAAAATACGTTCTTTGATTAGAGAGAAACAGCATACGTTCTTTGATTAGAGAGAAGCAGCATACGTTCTTTGATTAGAGAGAAGCAACATACGTTCTTTGATTAGAGAGAAGCAACATACGTTCTTTGATTAGAGAGAAGCAGCATACGTTCTTTGATTAGAGAGAAGAAGCATACGATGTTTGATTAGAGAGAAGCAATTAAAAGGTAATCTACGAGTATAAATAAATTTTACAAGAAGATTGAGTGCCGAAAACTGTCATACGAAAGATTTAAAAAAAAAATCAGTTCATCTTCGTTGCTTGCGTATAATAGAAGGACTGACGTGGTATAACAAGATGACTAATGTGGAACTGATGACAATATGACTAATGTGGAACTGATGACAAGATGACTAATGTGGAACTGATGACAAGATGACTAATGTGGAACTGATGACAAGAACTAGACAAGCGCTAGTGGAACAATCAATGAGAAGAAGGCGATGGAGATGGATAAAACACACACTGAGAAATCCTGTTAATAGCATTACCAGGTAATCCATGTTCTGGAATCTCCAGGGTGTGAGAGGTGGAGGAAGACCACAAAATCACATGAAAAAGAGAACTGGAGATAGACATGAAGGAGATGAATCAGATATGGGCATACCTTGAGCTGATGGCACGGAACAAGAAGATTTGGCATACGTTTGTTGAAGACCTCTGCTCCATTAAGAGCTGAAAGGTGAAAGAAGAAGAAGTAGTAACGTTAATTCATTCAGTAAAATAAATAGTAAATTACTACATTAAGAGGTGATTTGTATACAAACTATACAAGAAGTTTAGGTATCGAATACTGTCTTACCAAAGATATCGTTTGATAATCGAATCATCTTCGTTGAAATAGTGTACCACCAGGAGTGGAGCATGCGGCTTAATTTGACTCAACAAGGGAAAACTCACCCGGTCCGGATACTGTAAGGATTGACAGATTGATAGCTCTTTCTTGATTCGGTGGGTGGTGGTGCATGGCCGTTCTTAGTTGGTGGAGCGATTTGTCTGGTTAATTCCGAAAACGAACGAGACTCTAGCCTATTAAATAGTTCGCCGGTCCATCGAAAGGGAATCGGGTTAATATTCCCGAACCTGCTACGGTAATCTTACTTATGACAGGTCGTTGCTACGGTGATCCTACTGATGACAGGTCGTTGCTACTGGTGTCAGACTGTAACGGCCAGACCGTTCCTCTGACTATGCCAGCAGGGGCATGCTCCACGGGCAACAGCTTTGACCTCTTTATCCAAGTGCCCAACCTCGTGCCACCGAAACTTGTTTCGGGGGTACGCTTCTATGGTCAAACAAATAAGGAGGGGAAACCCGAGGCCTGTAAACAGTACATAAATAAACAAACAACACACAAAGGTATGATCAGGCACTCAGTGGAAAATAAAGAAGTAGAAGACCAGACAACAGTGATTGCGTCTATAATTAGTCTGGGTCGTCCTATGGTACATATATGGGTCACGTGGGGGTTCGTGCTAGACCTCTGTCAGTGAAGCATTATTTTTGTAATGCTTAGCTGGCAGAGTGGATGGTGACGATTCGCTGCCGTGGCTAGGCGGTGGGTGCCGTTCGGAAGGTCCTGGTTCGATCCCGGTAAGCCTATCACTTCTGTTGTTTTTCTGTTGTCTGGTCTTCTACTTCTTTATTTTCCACTGAGTGCCTGTGGTGGGTTTAGATGTTAAGAAGAATGGTGTGCATATAGTTGTACTTGAGTGAGGTCAAGCTGTGAAGGCCTCTGATGTAGACAATTGATAGCTGTGTTACAGAGAACCTTTCTGCTACCACCTACGATCTCACTCAAAGTTATATTCTTTCTTGACTAGCGTGACTGTCTTAAATGCTATTAGGAACTTGACTAACACCAGTGAGTAAATTTTATAGTGTGGAATTTCTTTTTGTATCAAATTTATTTGTCCTGAACCTAAATTTGTTTTGGTCAGGACCACAACTCAGTTGAATCACAATATATATATATACAAATATAAATATATTTACATAAATAGGACCATGTGTCCAAAGCACATTGTTACATATAAAATTTTCCGATATTATTTCTTAATCTATGATAACTTCTGGTATTAGGAGACAGGTTGGGAATTTATCATTATTCCATCGTTCTTTTGTTAATCATCTCACTGTTTATTTTAGTCACTTTAGGTGGAACTGTATTTATTATAATGGAGATCTGTTCAAAGTTTATGATAAGTTGTCCCAGGCCAGATAGTGGGACTTATCTGAACCCAGGAATCACAGCAGTTGTCGTAGATTCGGCCACAAGCCACAGTCTCCTCTGGTCTTTCAAATGCTTGAGTACTGAATTAGTAAGAGGAACTCCTCACAATAGTGTAGGCTTTATCACTCAGACAATTCACTGACACCAGATAAGTGCCAGCAGAACCCCTGTAAATGAAAGTTATGTTCCTGTCTCAACATCACTTCAATTCCACCAAATTCACAAATAATAATACAATTCAACAAAAGAACCTGGTCAGTTCTTCCTGACCAACCCTGCTCCTCCACTCTACTTTGATGGAACAATTTATACCAGTTTCTCATCTTTTCCCTAATGGCTGTTACGCCTCTGCCATTTGCACTGATCTTTTTCCACAAAATATGATGGGTGATATGATTCATGATGCCCCCTGCATGTTCTTTGGTATCTACCTCTCTCTGGTAGCTTACATATAATGGATACCTTATAGGCCCTGACAGTGGTTGCTGGGGACCTATGTACTGACTAATCATGATGGATTTTCATCTAACATTTTCTCACATTCACATTTATTTTAAATAAAAGATAATTAATAGTCATCTTACCACAAGTTTCAATGAAAAACACACAAGTTATACGTTGACTGGCAATAGAATTACACATATGTTCCTTCTGCCCTGTCCAGACTGCTGAGATAGATATATTCTACAGCAATGCTGCTCTCAACGCACCTTGCTTCAACTACAGTTTTGAAAGAATGGCGACAAAGCCTTATAAGTTTAAACGCAGCTTTGGTAAGCTGGCCAATGATTTTACATCTCTCAATTGTAAATAAAGTCTTTCAAAATAAAATTCAACTGTTCCTACGTTACTCGGTTAGTATATTTTTAGTTTTGAGGTCGGCCAATAATATTTCGCCTTCCTTCAAATTTCATCCAATCCAATTCACCGTACTATCTTAGTCTTTATTTCCCCTAATTTTTTTCCAAAAAATATGCCATAAAAAATTAAGCAGGCATGACTTGTCCTGACAGTCTGTCCGATCCTCTATAGTATTATTACCAATATTTGGTTATTTATTGGACTATTTGTGTAACTAACAACCTATTCTTGCTCAGGAAGTCCTAAGGCACACGACTATATCGTTTTTATGGGGCTAGGAGTATTGGTTCAGAATTCCATATTTTTTTCTATAATATTCAACCTATTCATGTCTTTTAGCACTAATTTCAAGCTAATTACGAGAGTCGTCCGTAGTCCGTTAAAATTACGTCATAAATGCTGTCTGCATGACCCAATTGTCTACATGTTCTAACTTTTACATCGTATTTTGAAAATCACCTACGGCAAAGCTTGCAAGTAGGTTTTATTTTTAGAAACAATGCGAGACGCGGTTAGCATTAGCCATTTATCCTTTCCCCACCCCTCTACAATGTAGTCTAGGCAAATACTCCATTGAACTTTGGAAGTGTTACGTTTATCTCAAGGACGAATTTGAAAAATTGGGTACCTTTTATTTAGATATACTGCGTTATCAAACTAATACGCTGAAGGCGGGGTGATGAAGACAATTCTCTACCAATTTTTTTAGTTCTATCTTATTCTTGACTTTATGCACTTTAATGTTATATTCTAATTTAGATATTGTATTTAGAATATCGTCACAGTGCCTGATCATACCTTTGTGGGTTGTTTGTTTATTTATTTACTAGGTCCTATGGTCAGTAATGACTGAAAGGGAAGACAGAGATAGATAGTTTCCTTATTGAACGAACGTCTGATAATGAGATCACCATTTAATGTAATTATATGATGAGGTTGGCAGCCCTATGTACAACCTCATATTAATTGCTTCTTACGACACATCCTTAGAGATCCAAAACAACTACATGGGTATATATATATATATATATATATATATATCTATATATATATATATTTATTTATATATATATATATATATATATATATATATATATATATATCTTGTGTTTTTTTAATGACTATTTTTTATTGGTGAGGCACGCTGCCTGTAACCTAGATGCAGAGTCGGTTATTTGCACGCACTGAATCATATCAAAATTAATGAAAGCTCATCTTTGACCTTTACTTAAGGCACGTCTTTCGGACGCCATGGGAACACACTGACTACAAGTTGAACAACCCTAAGCTTCGCGCCGAAATTGACTAGACATTTTTCCAGCATCAGAAGTAAGGAAGTGCCGGATTCCGGCGTGGTGCAAAGCAGCCTACTTGCAACAACATAAATATTATTACTTGTGTAGCGGGACAGACTTCGTTTGAGCCCCTCTCGTCGTGTGAGGACTCAACCGAACTCCGACCTGTGGCACTCCACCTGGTGTTTGCCTTGGTCGAGGATCAGACGGGGATATCACGTGACTAAAACAAATATCATTCCGAGACTCGATTCGGAAGGTTATAGAGTAGTTCCTTTCCCGCAACACGCGCCTTCTGTTACGAAGTATCCTGCAAGATATGTCACTCTTCTGCATCTGCTTCTAAGATTCAAATGCCTATATATATATATATATATATATATATATATATATATATATATATATATATATATATATATATATATATATATATATATATATATATATATATATATATATCTGTGTGTGTGTGTGTGTGTGCGTGCCCTGTGGTTTCCGGGAGTCTAAAGAGACTAAAAAAAGAATAAGACTGTTGTCCCCTCAGCCATGTCATATAAGGCGAGGAACATAATCATGTAAATCAAATTGCCATGGAGACCACAGCCGCAGGAGCGTGTGACTGCGTGGTGCAGGTTCCCTGCTAGGGGACAGGCGCAATTACTCGTTGAGAGGTCACAGAGTTTGGATCTGAAAATACAGAGGGAAAAGAGCGAGGTATTTAGAATAAATACTGCAGATGATATCAAGATTGCACTTGAAGAAACACGCGTACAATATGTAGAATTATACATATATCTTGGTAAAGTTGGCGTAACAGATAGCGCTATCATCATAATAATAAAACAAGACAATAGTAACTTTCACTACTGGATTAATTACCAGCAAGTCATCATCAACCTAGGCAGAGAGTGTAGAACTTGGAGCAATGGGAAAGCTGAACTGGAAATTAATCAACTGATACATGATCATGCCGGGGATAATGATGCCATTGTGTATACTGATGGGTCTGTAATCCGTGGTGAAAAATCAGGTTGGGGCTTCTCTGCTAGGGTAAAGGGCAGAATCGTCGCCAAACATAGCGGGGCGTACAAGATAACAAATTCCAGCATGAGAATGGAGGTAGAGGCAGCTACTGCAGTATTAAGGTGGCTAACTGAAACTTCAGTAACAAAGGCAGCCATTGTGTCAGACTCTCAGTTCATGCTTCGAAAGGTTCAAAATGGTTGGCTACGGCATGAATGGAAAACATTCATAGAAGCTTCGAGTCTGCAGGAGCTGGTGTGGATCTACTGTCCTGGTCATGCAGGAGTACGCGGTAATGAGAGAGCTGACAGACTAGCATTAAGAGCACCAACAGTGGGGACACTGGATATGGATAAGGAAGAGATACTGAGAACAATTAATGACCGTCTGTTAGAAAATGACACTGCAATAGATGAATAATCAGTGTTAAGACCTTTGGAATTTGGCATCAAACGTAAGGCTAGCAGAGATGGACGTACGGGAGGATGCATCCGTCGTGTATACAACCAGCGAGCTACAGGAATAGTTAACATTCACACTCTTCGAGATACATTGAGGGAGACTGGGCACCTATGGGTTTGCCCGGAGTGCAGTGATGTCGATTCTGTTCAACAACAACAGTAGCAATAACAATAACTTTCACTGCATTGGCAAATATATAGATGGGTGAGTTCAGCCAGCCTGAGACTAGCAATCCTATCGCGTTAAAACGTTACAGAATCCATCCTAAATGCAGCTATTAAAATGTTTTGACGCAGGTGTTTTTGGTTCCAAAAGCATTGCTGACCCTGTTTCGTTAAAGAGCGAGTGCGAGACAAGAATAAGTCGTTTTCATTCACACACACACCTTACAAATGCTAGGTATATACGAGTATATATATATTTGGGAGGAAGTTACTTAGATAATGTATATACTTTACTTAAAAGCGTTTCTGTTTCAGATTTTATATAGAGTACCTTCTCACCATCATTCATTACATGTCCTTACTGCACATAGAAATAAAAGCACTGTCTTTTCTTTCCTGTGAAAGCCTGATTTTATTTCGTCACCTAGTTTAATTACGTGATTCAACGTGCAGCGATTTCCTAAATCCAGATTAGGGAAATGTATATATATATATATATGTTGATTCTCCATGTGAAACTTTAATCTCTTATTTACTGTAGTTTCTAGTATTTAACCTAAGTGCTAAGGTAGACAAATTGTTCTCTCGTTCACCTTTTTCAGGTTGCAGTATCTGGAATAATTACTGAGACTATACATGCCTTTGGAATGTTTTCTATATTCCAGATCATGTTAAATAGGGATGTTATAATTCCTATGTTGCTTTTTTTTTTTTTGGTTCTTTTTTAAATATTCATTTAGCTCATGATGTATTGTTCGAATACCGTATTTTATTTTCACTTTATTACATTTATTAAACCATCCACTGTTATTTTCTACATTTAATTATGATTACTGCTCTGTATGTTCAGGCATGTCTTTACATAGTTTTTATATTAGTTTTTTGTGTGTTGAAATTATAAAATTAAAAGTAAAATACTCATACATATCTAATGTTCCAATAAATGAATCAATTAATTTTTAAGTAAATAAGCAAAACTAGTAATTTCCCTGATCGCAGTCAATTTAAATTCTTGCAGAAATCGTTCTGAACACAGGCTAGAAGCTGTAGTAATATTGTTCAATTCCTTATCATCACTTTTTGGCTCCCAGAATGTCACGGATTGCCTCCCCTGCTTTGCAGTAGTGGTCCAACAGTGGCCAAAACTCAAGAGTATCTAAATGGGTCGTCAAAGGTGTCTACCTTCGCACAAGATTACTTTTGGCAGAGATGTAGATAGAAGGGTAATGACGCTTTTACCTTAAAGGAGGGTTCACAAGATATTTTCAGAAGTCAAGAACAATGTTGCACTGGGCTGAACGATTGTTAACTTATATCTGACCCGTCGCCTTTTGTGAAGGATTTAAGCAATGGTTTTTAGCCTGTTCAAGCCCCCAGCTGAGTTAATTCAGAGAATTTCCTCTTATAATGGTATAGCTCTGTTTAGAGGTAAATATATGTCTAGATGTATATACGTATATTAAATAGTCTGGCTCTTACGTTTGCTGTCATACGTGTAATAACTGAATCAACTATGTTTGTTTAGTTTTAAAATAACATGTAACAAATTTAATAGTGAATTAGTCTTTAACAGGTTAAAATAAATACGGAAAGATTGGTGAAATTTTAGATGAAAGCGTCTTCATAGAGACTTAATAGGGGAGTGATAAAAATTCGTTTTGCTGATGCCTTTTAATCAAGACTTAACTGATCTAGGTGAATCCTGCAGCCGTGGTTTTCGTCACTTCTTTTTGGTGATTAATTCACTCTCCACGTAACTCGCCCGATGTAGGGGTCAGTGTTGAAGCTCTTCTATCACACTAGTGTCGTAGAAACGTCAGTACTTCAGTCTGATAGCTTGTAACAACGAACTTTAAAAAAAAATTGAAAGAACAAAAACCTCTGCTAAGTACACTGAGTTGAAAGCTTAACAAGCGCATCCTCTCGCTGTCCACCCACCAATGTTAATCTCTCAGAAGAATTAAATTCTTGAGTGCACAGCATAGCTCAAGGAAGATGATTAAAAATCACCAGTAATCTTCTGGGTATTAAACTGGGAAAATGTATCTGGACAGCGCGAATAATGGCGAGCCTGAATTACAATTAATATAGTACATATATCTCACAAAATGATACTAAACACTTCAGGCACCTGTGATGTAATCATCACTCATTACTGCTCCATTCAGAGTCTGGGGTCACGTCTGCTGTCGGTTTTCCGCACGACTAGCAAGAAACGGTCACCAGCGCTTGCTACAGCGGTTCATGAATAAAGGATTTTCATATGTTGAGGTTGCCAGCTTAATATATAAGCACTAAGCAAGAAAAAAATGTCAAATTCCTATTTGTAAAATAAATGCTACACATACCCTAAAATTTGGGAATCTACAATCTCCTCACACAGGTTAGAATGGACACGAGCAATTTAGGTTATATGCTCTCGAATCACTTGGCCTGAGACATTCCTCTTATGATGGGTGTTCTGTGAATCACTTGGTCTGGAAATATTTGGATTCCTCTTATGACGGGTGTTCTGCGAATCGCTTGGTCTGGAAATATTCTCTTATGACGGGTGATCCGATTCCTAGGTTTTCAGTCTTGATATTTAAAGTCCTTGTCCCTTAAGCTTCCAGTCTTGTATATAAATATGCGGGTTTACTTGTAAGTTCCAAAGTTGCCCAAATACTCGATCTGTCACTTATAATTATGGGATTCTAAGTCCGATGTCTCACTGGCTTCTGAGAGTTTGCTCATTTGACGATGCGATGCAGTTTCTTATGTCTCTGAGTTCGCTAGATTATATCTCTCATTCTCAGTTCAAATGCCAGATTGTACTTCCCGGCAAACTTGCCAATGAGAACCAAAGCATATTCCGGCTCTCAAATCAAACCAACGGTGAGCTCTTTTGCACTATATGGGTTGGGGTGTTTTAATTCAAAATATCCCCCACGTGTTTAAAATATTATATTTAATATTCCAACGCGTGACCTCTTTCAAATAATGCGGTAATATTTCCGCCAACTCACAAACAAATCTGGGAACTTATTTGATGTCCAGATGCTACCTTCAAATATTGTCTTCCCCAGACAGGTTATCGGTAATAATCTTACAGCGGGATGGTCCCGTGAACCGATTATCTCATTATCGCCCGTGTGTGTGTATCCCCCAGACTGATTTCTCAGACGGACAATATTGGCTTACTATTCATCGTCGTACGAGACAATATTGTCAAACGAGGATCGTCTCCTCTCAAAGGTGGCCGGCTACTCAAAGAGATAAACGTATTACCGCTGACCGGTGATAATTACTGGGTATTGTTACGATAATACCACAGTTCACCTGGCGGAACGTAAATACGCCTGGGAGTAGTCACAGAAAAGATGGATGTAAGGCAATAAATATGCCAAATAATAGGACGATGAGTGAGAAAAATGAAGTGGTACTGTCGGAGTGGATGAGAGTTATAAAATTGCACGACTGATTTCGTTACACGGATGAGCATAGGCCTTCAGAAAACACCTTAACAAGTTTTTGTAAGTTCCGTGTGTACTTTTTTATTTGCCTTCAGAAACGTATTCCAGGCCAGGTTTTTCTGTGTCTTGTTCATCCCCTTCATGTCTGTCTCCAGTTCTCTTCTCCATTTGTTCATAGTCTCCCTTTACCTCACTTATTCTAGGGGATTCCAGAACAAGGAATGCCTTGTGATGCTATCAACAGGTTTCCTCAATGTTCGAGTCCACTCCATCTCCAACTTCTCCATCTCACCTCTTGTTCCACTGACACTTGTCTGGTTCTTGTCATCAGTTCCACAGTAGTGATCTTGCCATACCGCTTCAATCTTTCTATTCTACGCAGGTACCCATTTATGAAAGTCTGTAGCTTTTTGATTGTTGTTTTTGTTGATCACTTGCCAGATATTCTTTTTTAGTCTGTTCTGATTACGATCAGTAACCCTCACCTTAACAACTTATGGGTTCCATGTGTACTTTTCTTTTCCGCGGTGGCCCGCATGCGCTTTTTCTAGAACAGCTGGGAGGAGATAATTAAGCAGCTAAATCTACGAACTGCTAACAGATATTTGCACATGTATATACACTGCTCACGTTTCTGAAATATCACATGAATCTGTGTATTTCTTGTAGACATACGTAGATATATATCATGTAAATATGTTTTGGAACATCATAGATATATTTAGACAGATTATAAAGGTAAGTATATGTACACTATAGTATAACAGTTCCCGGGTGTCTATAAGAAGACAAAAGAAAGAAAATAATTACGGCTTCCTCAGGTATGTAGTAATAGGCAACTAATAAGAAGCATTTATATTCTTGCACAGATCGTTCGGAACACATGATAGAAACTGTAGTAATATTGTTCAATTCCTCATCATCACCTTTCGGCTCCCAGATGAGCATAGGCCTTCAGAAAACACCTTAACAAGTTATGAGTTCTAGGTTATGAGTATTGGGTTGGTGACCTCATCATCACGTAAAACGAATCGGTAAAGAAACACCGCAGCAAGAGTTTGTGCTGTAGCGAAGGTGGTCATCTGCAGTGGTGACTTCATGCTTCATAGAGTAAAAAAAGGTGATGATGATGTTTGCAGTATGTTCAACTCACAGTTAGTAGACTTTGTTTTTTGTGCAGGTTATAATCAGTAGATATTTCCTCCGCAGGACGTAATAGTACAATGATGGATTGATAAATGAGTCTGCATTTTTAGCTCTTCAAGAAGCGTGTGGACATCAGTGTAGTTGGCCTACTAATATGTAAGCCTGCGATAGAATACTCCATGGCGTCTTTTAATGATGGTTCATCTGGTGACTTGTCCTCAGCGTTGCCACTCTTAATTTTTTTTTTAAAACGTAGAAATCGGCAACTTGGGCTATTTTGGCTGATTTTTTGGCCGATTTTTGGCGAAATCTAGGTGGCGTTCTTCAACTAATGAAGGGAAATGACACAGAGACGGGACCAAAAAAAAAACCTATATCTAGGAGAATCCACCTAGGAGTGGCAACGCTGCTTGTCTTACACGGTCAGGATTCTTAGCCACAGGGCATAACCTCACCCTAGTCGCTTCTTACGGCACACTTATTGGTTACAGTGGTCCTATACAGCGATACGTAAATAGATAAGTCAAAGATGCCATGCCTCAAGCTATAGGCGATCATATTCCTCCACAGCCTTCGATTTTTGATGCTCTCCATCACTTCTGTTGTTGATCTCTGTACGTACTATATAGCTAGTTTTATCCATTATCGTTTTTTATTGTCTTCCTCTACTTCTCGTTCCATCTGTTTCTTTACCAAAGTCACGAAACTTTCGACTGCTTCTCTGCTCATCACAGTTAGAGGAGTAGCGAATTTGTCACTTTTATGCACGTGAAGTCAAGAGTTTCTCATATCTTGGTCATATTTTTTTTTCTTCTTCTTTCGTTCGCTTGAAATATATTGTCTATATCTGCAATGTTGTTTCTTGTATAAACTTCACTGTCTTTTGTAGTTCATACAGGGGTCCATATAGTTTTGCTTCCAGTGTTGTTTCTCTGGGCCAGTGGGTTTGCCTCAATATATCATATTCGGGGCAATCTTGCAGTACGTGCTCCGCTGTCTGGGGTGCCTGTCCACATGTACACATGGCTGAATTGCCAATCTTGAATTTTGTATACATGTGGCTGCGGAGGCGGTTGTGTCCTGTTCTGAGGCGCAGAATGACTATTTGTTCTGATCTGTTCATAGCTTGGTAGTCATCCTGCGTTGATGTTGGTGGCTTTCTGATAGATTTGATCATCTTTTTCTTCTGATGGTACGTTACTGGTACATCCGGTTGTTCGTCTGCAGCACCTTCTTTAGCCAGTCCGTCTGCTCTCTCGTTTCCTGGTATTCCACAATGAGACGGTATCCACTGCATGGCGACCCTGCGCTGGTTGCACAGTTCAGAAAGTAGGGCCTGTATAACTGGCAATTTTCTGGACTGAAGTGCTTGGAGTGCTGATCTTGCATCTGTCAGGAATACTACAGGCTGTGGACCGAGATTGGTGTTCAGTAGTTTCTCAGTTGCCACCTTGATTGCCTGGACTTCTGCATCATAGTTGTTACAGAATTTCCCCGTTGGTACTCTGACCGTATCCCTAGTGTTGTTTGGGTATTCTATGTACACTCCTGCTCCTCCATTCTTTACTGCATTCTGTGCTGACCCATCCGTGTATACTCGGACCCAGAGGTCCTGTGGGTATTTATCATCCAGGAAACTGAGAGTGACTGTCCTACGTTGCACGCTGTTCTGTTCATCCCTGTCGAATATTCCTTTCACTTTTGTGTGGATGTGTACTGGTAGTCCATGCTCCTCTCTCCAAGGGGTTTGTTCTGGCACAGACTTTAGAGGGCTGTTAACTTCAGGCAGGTCTGAGGTTTGTCTACGAAATCGTTTGGCCTGGTGGATAAAGCTGCTTCTTTTCAGTCGCCCCATTGCTAGGTTTTGGAATCTGTCCTTCATTGGATGGCTCGGCATACAGAGGAACTTTTCTGCCTGTGTTAGCACTTTCGTGTCTCTGCGTTCTCTCAGTGCTTGTATCCTCCCCATTTTCTCCATCTCCACTATAGGCGTTGATTTCATTGCCCCCGTGATGACCCTAAGCGCCTGGTTTTGCACCTTATCTAGCTCTTGTAATGTGGTGTTTGATGCTGGACACCACGCAGCTGACCCATATTCCAGGTGTGGTCGTATGCCCTGCTGGTAAACTTTACTAAGTATTTTCCCGCTGGCTCCCCATGTGGTTCCACTTAGTTTTCTCAGGATGGCTAGCTTCCTCCTGGCCTTTGTTGCTGCCTTGTTGATGTGCTGCTTCCATGTCAGCCTATCATCGAATGTAACTCCGAGATAGGTGGGTTGTTTATCTTCTCTCAGGAGCTCTTTGTTTATCTTGATGACACCAGCTTTTTGTTTGGGAGAGAGGGTGAAGAGCGTAGTGCTGCACTTGTCTGTGTTGATGCTGACACACCATCTATTTGCCCATGAGGTTAAGGCATCTATAGCTCTTTGTAGCAGTTTGGTGGCCACTGTTGCATGCTCATCTGTGCACCATATTACCAGGTCATCAGCGTACATTGCCACTTTCATTCCATGTGGTAGTTCAGCAACCAGGTCATTGATGTAGACTAGGAAAAGTGTGGGGGACAGAACCCCTCCCTGAGGGACGCCATGACGCAGTAGAATTTTCTTACTCTTGAGGCCATCTAGTTGTACTCGGGCTCTTCTGTTATGCAAGTATGCTTTCACCCATTTGTACATCTTACCATTCACTCTACAATTTCTCAGTTTCTTCAGAAGCCCTTCTTTCCAAACCTTGTCAAATGCTTTTCTTAGATCTATCCATGCTGCTAGTACCAGTTTCTTATCTTGGAACGCATCCTCAATCTCTTGGGAAAGGTAAGTTGCCTGATCTTCGGTGGAATAACACTGCCTAAAGCCCGCCTGCTGTGGTACAAGAAGGTTTTCACTTTCAAGGTACCACTGTAGCCTGAGGTTGATGATACGTTCCATTGTTTTGCAGAGGCAGCTTGTAAGGCTGATTGGTCTGTAGCTGGAGGCAGTGGAACTGTCTTTTCCTGGTTTTAGGAGTGGTATCATGATTGCTTCCCTCCAGGTCTGTGGAACTCTGCCTGAGTTCCAACAGATATTGAAGATCTGCAGCAGCTTTGTTTTTGCTGCGGTTCCCAAGTTCTTAATCATTTCATTGGACACTCCATCAACTCCTGGCGACTTTCTCATTTTCAATTTGGATATTGCAAGCTCCAGTTCTCTGAATGTGATTGGTGCCTCCATAACTTCAGGTATGGTTCCATCTCGTCCTGCGTGTTGTTTCTCACGAGTCTCCTGTTGCTTCTCTGGGCTAACTTCGATGTTGTTGTCTTTAGCAAAGGAGTCTGCAAAGTGATCAGCTGCCTGTTTTCCCATGAGGATGTTTCCATCTTTGTACAGAGCAATCCTTGAGTTTCTCTCTGTACCTTCATCGTTAAGTTGCTTTACCAGCTTCCACAGTTTCCTCGTATCTCTTTCAAAGTTCAAGGACTCTGTTTTCTCCTTCCAGCTTCTTCGCCTGGCCTGCAACTTGGCCCTTTGAAATTTGGCCTTAGCTTGCTGGTAGTTATTGTGGTGTTCTTGGCATGGACTGGTCTCTGCCTGCTTTCGAGATGTTTCCACGTCGTTGTGCAGCTGCTCTAGTTCACTATTCCAATATGGTTTGTAGTGCTTACGAGCCCCTCTAGGTATTGTTTCACGAGCAGCCTGTAATATGCATCTGCTGAATTCATCAACTAGCTTATTGATGTCTTTGTCTACAGTCAGATCTCTAGCCAGTATACTAGTACGGTGCTGGTACATTGTCCAGTCTGCCTTCTTGTAGTTCCACCTAGAGAGAGTGCTGCTCTCCTTGACAAGTTCATTTTCCACAATTAGGAAGACTGGCCGGTGGTCGCTGCCTCCAAGTTGTTTCCCTACAACGCGTGTGGTGTTCCACTCCAAGCTGGGTGAGTGGAATGCCAGGTCTGGTGTAGAGGTGGTGTGCCATGATCTCGAGTAGAAGGTTGGTGGGTCGATTGGCTGGTTAATCAGGATAAGCCCATTGTCATCCTGCCAGTTTTCAAGCTCCTCACCTCTCCTGTCCATGTGATCATAGCCCCAGCTCTGTGAGTGGCTGTTGAAGTCTCCGCATACAATCAGTCTTTCTTTTGCTGGGATTGTATCTAGTGCCAGTGGGCGGTCGCTCGGACAGTAGTAGTTGAGCAGGTGGAATTCTGAACTTTCTGTCCTGAGATGAAGCATCTGGTATTCCGTCCCCTCCATATATGTTTCAAGCTGACATGCACTGATGTTATTCCTCACGAGTGTCAGTATTCCACCTTTTCGCCTGTCTATTCGGTCAGATCGGTAGCACTGGTAGCCTCTGATTTTGAAGGCTATGTCTTTGTTGAGGTGGGTTTCTTGCAAGCAACATACATTTACTTGCTCTTCATTCAAGATATTTTCGAGCTCTAATTTTTTGCTGTAGCCGTCTTTTTTACTATTGACGCCTTCAGCATTCCAGTGCATTATTTTAAATGGTCTTTTCTTTGCTTGGCCAGTAGCTCTATTCTCATGCCTCCTGGCTCCCCGGGGCAATTGAGAAGGACCCCCAGTAGTAGGGGTTGGGCCCTTCCGAGGCAGAGGGCCCGGCACTGCGCCTGCCTGGGTGTCCGTCACAGGGCGAGTGCCATAACGTTTTGCAGATATAGGCATACTTCCCATAGCGCTAATGCGTGGCATCCTGATTGCTGTGGTGCGCCTCTTGGCTGGTTGCCTCCGTCTTCAGCACCTTGACTTGCTAGGGCAGACTGTGGTCTTGCTCGAGTCTAGGAGGGCCTGGCCAGTCTTGGTTTTTCAGCCGCTGATGGCTGTACTTGAGCCCCATCTCCACGTCAAGGAGCTGGCCTTGATGGGGTCTTGGTCATATAATAACAGAAGATGACAGATGAGAAACAGAAATCAAGAAGAGAATAGCAATGGATAAAGCTACATTACACAACATGAGGTAGATACTAACATCTAAACAACTAACTCACACATTCGAACTGAGAATCATCAAATGATGTGCATATTCCGCATTAGTGTATGGTATAGAAACATGGATAATGAACAAGCGATTATATATGTGGATATGTAGAAGAATGGGGCTCGTCTCATGGAAAGAGAAGAAAACAGAGTAGAGGTCCCAGAAAACCTAGGAATGAAAATATAATTAACGAAGGAGATCACAATTAGACATCTAAATTATTTTGACCATGTGAAAAGACATAAAACCTTACTGAAGACGATAATAGAAGAGACAGTTGGAGGCAAACGTGCAGCAAGAGGAAGACATTGCTATAAGTGGGGAGAACATCGAGAGATGGACAGGAAAGAGTCTATTAGTGTGCACCATCAAGACAAGATACAGAAGACGTTGGAGATCCGTTGCAGCCGACCTTCGATGTGGAGATGGCTCCTGATGATGATGATCCTCGTGATTCCATAACAGTTCCCTTAAAAATTTTGTTATATATTTTGGCGATCTTGCCAAACAGAAGCCATTTTGGGTGCTCAGTGTCTGAGGTCATCAGAGTGCAGTTCCCTGGAGTCTCTGATGAGACAAAGAAAGAACGTGACTACTGCTTCATCAGGCAGTTAGTACAAGGCGACTAATATGAGTTTGTGCATGAGGCTGACAACATCATCACGTGAAACAGCTAGCTACATCAACCACCACTTGAAGAAGCACAACAATTTTAAAGGCAGTCATTTTGGTGTCACCTCCTCTGATGGTGTCACCCGGTGCGGTCCGCACCCCCCGCACCCCCCTAGTGACGCCACTGAGAACATGTGAATGCTTGATGCAGGCTTCCTGCAAGGGGAACTATTACAGTGGTGGCTCGATGCTCAATAAGTTGCGAAAAGGAAAATGATGCTCACACACTAGAGTACACACACACACAGACAGGAACTTTGTTACTCAGGAAACAACACAGATAAATCTTTGCCAGGACTTGCGAGAATAAACCCGAGTGTAATAATCCTGCGGTAGGCTTATTTCATCTTAGCCAACCAGGTCTCTTAAGCACAAACCAAATTACCAGATTACGAAGAGGAATGTTATTAATCTTTGTTTGATATATTAAACATAAACCCGACTACACAATTACAGAAAGAAATGTCATTAATCTTACTTGCTCAGTGCAAATCTTTGTACAGACTTCCATTAATCTTCATTATTCAACACTACTCGAAAATGCAAAAAAAGTGGACGAAACAGGGGAGAAAAATAAAATTACAGTTTAGAGCTTTCTTGTTTTGCCGTAGCGTTTAAAAAGCAATCAGTTGTTTGTTTAGTTTTAATGGCATTTTATTTGCTGGCAAAACATCGGGAGGGATTGTGTACTTGCTGAATTGAGCGCGTTACACCAGACTAGGTCTATGAATTTAGAACCAATGGTACCGTTTGCTGGCACTAGTTTGAATTTGCCTGGAAGACCCCCCACTTGCCTTTTATGGTTAGCAAGACCCAACCGTCGCCCACTGGCCGGACGTATCAGGTGGATTCTGTATGTTTCTTAATGGAGATACGCTCTAGACTTTTGGAGTTTGGTATTGTTAAAGAATGTGTCAGCTTGATTCTGGATAAAATTTAGTAATCACATCTTGTTGCTAATTTTGCAATGAGCATCATCATCATCAACACCATCATTATTTTCGTGATTACCATTGTAAACCATGTAACATGTAGAGAACGAGCTAGCATACCCGTCCAAACAATGACGGGAGAAGGAATTATAACTAACGTCGTAAAATGTAAGCACATGCGGCACATTTAGAAGACTTGCTCAGAACCCATTTTGTTGACTCTGAACGAAGTTACTTTAAATATATGTACAATTTTGAATTAAAAAAAAAACGTATTTTATTATTTGCCTACTACTTTTCAAAGGTATCCTCTTTTCGTTGTCCAAGGGGAGCAACCAGCCAGCCCAAAAAAAATTTAATTATGTTACATTTGTACTACTATTTTTTCCATTTATTATTTTAAAATGTAATAAGTTTACAACTATCGGTTTTAGATGCAGTTAAAAAAACCATAATGCAGATGATTCCTAATTTCATAGACCATTGAGTTAGCGTATATTAAAAATTAAATATGTCTTGAAATCATTGATGCTTACAACTCTAGCAGCCGTGGCACCCTCTAACATCATTACACTGGAATTTTATATTATTAAATTATAGACGGTGCGTCAACCATTCACAATGTTATAATCGGGTTGGTTAATGTGCATGCCATGTGTATTACATTAGCTAGATGTTTTGAATACACTGGGTCATTACATTTAATTTTGTGATGGTGCGTATATTCAATATTTATCTTCTGTAATATTGCATTCAAATCTCTTGCATACATCTTTGAACCTCGGATGCGGACGCCCAACTGTTCTTTTGCAATATTTGGGCACTTGTTGGTCTTCTGATATATATATATATATATATATATATATATATATATATATATATATATATATATATATATATATATATATATATATATATATATATATATATATATATATATATATATATATATATATATATATATATTTAATTTATTTATTTATTTATTTATTTCAATATATAGCGTTAGACTTGTTATATTTTTTATGTGTTTGGTGTGTAGCGTACTGTTTTTAATGTTTTTAATATATAGCGTTATAGCTTTATGTTTTTAATGTATAAGCGTAGGGGTCGGAGTGGCTAAGAGGTTTGGCGTCCGTCTCGAATTCTAGAGGTACCAGGTTCGATTCCCAGTTGAGAAGTATAATTTATGGAATTTTTTTTCTTCAGAACCAGTGATCCTAATGATCTCATACTTACCTCTGATGATGGACCATTACCTGAGTTTTACCGTCGCTATATTGACGATAGAATTGGAGTCACAGACATGTCTGAAGTTAACCTCCGTAGATTCATTGACTATGTTGGCAATTTCCATCCTGCCATCAAATTCACTTCTCAAATTTCTACCACTTCAGTGAACTTTCTTGACCTTACTGTCAATATTACTCCTACTGGCCTTACTACTTCTGTCTTTTATAAACCCACTGACGCTCATGGTTTTCTTCTTTACACCTCTTCTCACCCTCTCAGCTGTAAAGATTCCATTCCCTTTTCTCAACTTTGACGCTTACGTCGGATATGTCACGATGAAGATGATTTCCGTGAACGAGCTCAAGAAATGCTCGAGTTTTTTCGTCGACGTCACTATCCTGAAAGAGTATTATCTGATGCTATTAATCGCATTAGTCACGTTACTCGTCAGGTGGCACTTACTGCCAAACCTACTACTACATCTGACAGACTCAAACTTGTCTTAACTTTCCACCCCCACTCTTTGGCGGTGAAAAAAATTACGTTTCGTCATCTGCCTATTCTCCACGCTGATCCTGATACCAGAGAGTTGTTTCGGAATACCCCTTTGGTGGCATATCGTAGGGGTAAGAATTTTAGGAATATTCTTGCACACAGTCGCTTGAGACAAACCAGTCCTTCTCACTTTGGTACTAAACCGTGCCAACGCCGCATATGTAAGACCTGTCCTTTTGTACTCCAAACTCAGTCAGTTTCTTTTCCGACCGGTAAATTTGTCATTAGAGAGTCTTTCACGTGCGAATCCAGAAACCTGATTTATGCTATCATCTGCAAGAGGTGTGGCATTACCTATATTGGTGAAACTGGCAAACGTTTGGCAGACAGGTTTCGTGAGCACTTAAATGACATCTATCATGGCAAACCTTTACCGGTGGCCCTTCATTTCAATAGGCCTGACCATTCAGGTAATTCTGATATTCAGGTCACTGCCCTCCTTTCATGTGTCGGTGATGACCGAGCTCGCTTTTCGTTGGAGAATCGTCTCATTTTTCTAATGAGCGTTTTATCTCCTGCGGGCCTTAATTTCCAGCACAATTTTGCATAAATTCTGGTGGCTTCTCTCTCAGTTTCATACTTCTTTATTTCTTCTGTCGTTGTTTTTCTGATCTATCTTTGTTTTTGCTTTGGTTCGTTTCGTTTCCTTTTGTATCTTTTTAGCCGTCACTAGCGCATACGTTACTTCCGCATGACGCTTGTTTTCACAGCCATCTTAAGTGTTTCATTCTTGGATCGAGCTAAGTGACTTTTTACTTGTTTTAATAGTGTTGTTCATTCCTGTCTTCGTTTCGTTGATTATTTACTTTCTTGTTTCGATATGTCTTTCTGGTTTTACGATTTTCTTGCATTATTATTGTTCTCGTTTCGCTCAGCACCGTTGTCCCATCTGCTTGTATCGCTCAGTTGGTGTGTTCTTCATCATCATATATTTTTGTAGTACCTATATGTAATTCTTGTCCTTGTCACCTGTTCGTAACTGTGGCTGACGAAGGGCAAAACACGAAACGTCCCTTGTTTCCTGTGTACCGTTAACTTGTAAAACTGATTTCATACCATTTTATTTTTTAATTTATATATTTGTGTGCAATGAACAAAAAAAGGAGATGATCCAACAGTATTTCTCGCGTGTTACCGTGGCCCGAAATGAGAGCAAAGAACAGTAATACCTAACATATCAAGCATATCGTAAGAGGCGACGAAGGAGGGTTGGGCACGGATCTGGTTACCCCATTCTGTAGACATTTGAAGCCAGAAATCTTCAACAAATAAGACCTTGGACGGATGGTGCATGACAGGAGGACTTGACATGTAGTTGTTGAAAGACCATGATCCTTCTGGAACTGAATGTACAGTGTCGCCCTGTTGAACGATTGTACTGGGTTGTATAGAATTACAACTGATTTTGTAGCATTGTAGTTTCATTTCCTTCCTTCCTTCCGACATCCCACCCTTCCTCCCTCCCTCCTTTCCTTCCTTCCTTTCACCTTCCCTTCCTTTCTTCCTTCCTTCGTCATTCACGCGCAAGTAAAAAGTGGACTTTTCTCCATCTAGTAATAACTAGCACTAAATGATCTCATAATGTTTTTAGTCATCGCGTGAGCGATCTGTTTTTCGCAATATTTGGCTAGTGAGATTTCATTTGGGTTCTGGCGATGCTCATTCAGTGTTTGAATATGAGGCTGTGATATCATAACTGACTATGGGAATGCGCCCCTGAGGTGACGGCCCTCAGCTGCTTATTTTCCTGGTGCTCCTTTCGACGTTTTCTCCTCACCTCTGCTTCTTGTGTGAGCCTCTCTTCGCCCAATCTGAGGTGGCGCCGTAAATAGCATCGCCACTTAGTGCGATCGGCAGCTTTATCCTCCCATGTTGCTGGATCAATGTCCAGTGCCCTCATATCTCTCTTGCACACATCTTTGAACCTCAGCTGTGGTCGCCCAACTGTTCTCTTGCCCTCTGCTAATTGTCCGTAGAAGATATCTTTTGGGATGCGACCATCATCCATGCGGCGAACATGGCCAAGCCAGCGAAGTCTGCATATATATATATATATATATATATATATATATATATATATATATATATATATATATATATATATATATATATATATATATATATATATATATATATATATATATATATATATATATATATATATATATATATATATATATATATATAAACTTTTAATAGTTGAAGTTTGGTACTATAAGATAGAACGATATATCTTAATACCGGCGCGTGGTACTATAGAAATTTATATTTTAACATTGGCTGATGGTACTGTAGAAATGTACATCTTAACATTGGCTGGTGGTACTTAAAAAATGTACATCTTAGCATTGGCTGGTGGTACTGTAGAAAGTTATAGCTTAATTCTGGTAGGTGGTACTAAAGAAAGTTACATCTTAATATTGATAGGTATTACCATAGACAGTTACATCTGACACGTGATTCTAGAGAAATGTATTTCTTAATATTGGCAGATAGTATTATAGAAAGTTACATCTTAAGACAGGTGGTAACTAACGAAAGGATGGCACAGGAAAATGTAACGATCGAAGATTGACTCGTCACAGTGATATAGCTTTTAGATTACAATGTTGAGCATGTGATATAGATTTTATATTTGTCGTAAATTTTTAAAGATAGGTCTAAAATATTTATGGTCCGGTCTGAGCAGAGGTGATATAGGTAATTATGTGAGATTAAAGGTGTAAGAAATAGAGTTTCACGAGGTGATAATGTAAGAGGAAGTTCTGTCTCTGGAGTGAGTAGTTTCTCTAATCCAGCCTATCTATTACGACTATATTGTAATCAGACGAACTTTATCTCCTTATATCAAATATAAGTTTCACTGCACCCACATACACACACAATTATGTGACGAATACGCACAGACGTGAAAACTATGGGTAATAGATATGGGTATGGGTTTGACCAACACATTAAATTAAATTTTGTTTAGTTTATTATCAATTAAACTCTACAACATCGAACATATATATCAATAAATCATATTACAGACATGGGAAAGTAACACCATAAAAAATGCCCTCCCCTCTTGTGAAGAAAGAAAGATCCCCAAAAAGACGTTCGTAAACCCAAAGGTCAAAGGTTAGCATTAGGGTATGGAATATTCAGTAAAGAACAGAACAAGTTCCTAGTTAAGCTATCCCGTAACTGTTCAGTTCAGTGAGATAAAAAAAACAAAAGAAATGAGTAAAATTAATGTAACAAAGGAAAATATTTTTCTCTCTCTCTGACTTTCACTCTGTCATTCCTGTGGCCACTAACATACTCGCTTACCCAGTACTTGGCGTAGGTGTCTCTTGGAAAATAAAACCACTAACAATAGTATGACCTATCGTGTCAGGTTGATTGCCAAGTCTGGCCCCAGACTAGCCTTGGTACTTAATAATAATGTCAAGGTAATCGCCAGAATTGGTGCGTTAATTGTTTTCCTAGATGAGTCCTGTACCACCTCATATAGTGGTTGAAGTAAGGCGTATCCGGGACTGTCACAGTTATAGAAAGAAAAAAATAGTTCCTGTACTGTCTAACCTCTGGTTGTTGAGACAACTGTTACGTTATACACACTGGTAATGATAGTCATGTCGGCTTTTCTCTGAGTTGAGTGCCGGTATGAAAAAAAAAACTGTGAATTCCCCTGGGTATAATCCAATTGGGAAACCGTCTGTCATTGGTCGAGTAAAATGTTATATATTTTGCCACAGCGGGCTGATAAAATTGGATAGAAAAATCTGGTATTGTACAAGTCCAGGTTAATTTTAATATTATTGTTTATAGTTTGGCCTCTCTCATAAATGAAGAAAGTGGACCGCACAGGTCAAAATCGAAGACCCAGTAATAACAATAATGTCACTTGTAGCCTATAAGACAGCTGGTTTTTGATCGAGCCTAAATTATGAAGAAACAAAACAATTTTACCCAAAATGACAATACTATGTTATCACGCGTAGTGTGATCTCTGATCCTCTCCGTCCTCTAGTTAACTTAAAAGGCACACGGTATCTTAGTCTAACTTATCGCGCTTCGCTTCAGTGGATACTGTTTGGGTGTCAGGTATGCGCCTTTCCCCTCGCAGTAAACACTCAGCGCACAATATCAGGGTTAATTTAATTAAGACTCATTTAACACATATCGCTGGTCATTACTAGCTATTTAGTGGTTGACGTCTATCGTTTTTAACACGTGATATAAACACTAGTCATTAAAACAATTTGCACACAAAGAAATATAATGCGCGTATTACTCTGGCACTTTTAACATTATACTTAAGTCCGCTAAAAAATGGTTGATGGATTTTACATTACTGAACCACTGGCAAGAGAATATCTGCGCGTTCCTATTTCTCTAGTTCTAACGCTAGTGAATAGCTGTGAAACAAATAGTAAAACTTTTAACACATTTAAAACTTAAGCACAACTTAAAATATTACCACAATCAGAAATATGCAACAATCTCCACGAAATCTAATAATCCACTTTTTACAATGGCTCTAGAATGGCGATCTAGATTATCCAAATGTTTCTGAGCGACTGATAAACAGACTACGGAGTGCAGGCAGAATAAATACAGAAAGGGTGTAACTATTTCTAAAGAATGCGAATTTTCGCACCTTCGTCCTGGCCAGGGAAATCAAGAAGCTTCGTTCCCGAGATAAAGAATTCTACGGTCCCTCTGTTCGCCGTTGCCAATCGACAACAAAGGCTTCTGATATCAGCGGTTGTCTTCCTTTATGTACGACATCATAGGATTTGCTCCCCCTCTAAGCCGAACGGCATCAGAGAACCGTCTCTTGCGAGCGGACCGTCTTGATTATCTCCCCTTTATTTTAGATCAAATGCTTAATTCCCCTGAAAATGTCGGACATCAAAGATGACCGGGAAATATTTTAATCGCCTTTGAAGTTGCTGCTTATTCTGATCAGTTTTCTCATGTGCTTTCTGTCACTGCCCGATGATTGACATGTCAGCTCGCGTGAGGATTCTGTTAAACAGACCGGTTCGCCCCCTATCATCGGGCATGATGCGAATAATAGGTAAACAAACCGTTAGCGCAAGAAAGACGGGAAAAATAGGCGTGGCTAAAATGACAGTCAACAGACAGCGAATTTCGTGGGTTCTTTTCGTAGCAAAACGTAACGCTAATGAGGAGCAAAGGTGGACGGATTTATGTAGTCTATTTACATACACGTCACAATATTGTACTTTAGTCCATGTGATATAGTTTTTAGATTGCACTTTAGACCATGTGCTATAGTTTGCAGATTGCGTTATTAGCATTCAAATGAGGTATAATGTGTAGATGTTGGTTTTTATCTGGTTACATAGTGTGGTTCCCTGGAATCTCTGATTATACAAAGAAAGAATAGGAGCATGGTTCCTTCAGGCATGTCGTATAAGGCGACTAATATGATGTTGTGATTAGGGCTGGCAACTTCATAATGTAAAACAAATTGCTACAGAAACCGCCGCTGCAAAAGCATATGAATGCTCTGTGCAGGCTTTCTGCCAGGGGGGGGGGGGTGGTCAGCTGCAGTGGTGGCTTCATACTTCATAGGGGGCGAAAATGAAAATCCTATATATAAAATCCCAGCTTTTTCTGTCAGTGCGTAACGCTAAGGGATGCAACTTTGGTTGAGACTTACGACATTAATTGTATTGTTTCCCTTACATGTACTCTCCCGAAAATAGTAACACTTACCAAAGAAGAATGCGCAAATGTGTTTCCCTTATATGTACTCTCCCGAAAATAGTAACACTTACCAAAGAAGAATGCGCAAATGACGGTGTGCACAAAAATATATTTATGGAATGTGTGATCCCGTCTACACACACTGGGATCCTCGCTGCTGCTACGTAGTTCGTGTACTGTGGTGATGCGCAGTGGTTTAAAAAAAATACTTTTGAATAAGTAAAATAGCCGTTAGGTATTGGTGCTTTTGAATTTAATTCTCGTCTTATAAAGGACTTTTACACTAGTTATTATGATAGTGATTTACTTTAACGGACACGTATGTAAGAAAACACATAATACAAATTGAATAAAACTATTAAATTGACGTAATCAGTTATTACCTTTTAGCTGCCTAAGTATCATAGGCCTTCAGCAAGCGCATGTCACATGCCATCTGCTCAAATTGACGTAAACACTAATATATTTTAACGATAATGTTGTTATTGTTGAACAGAATGGACAACATTGCACTCCGAGCAAACCCATAGGTGCGCAGTCTCCCTCAGTATATGTCGAAGAGTGTGAATGCTAACTGATCCTGTAGCTCGCTGGTTGTATACACGTCGAATGCATCCTTTCATACGTCCATCTCTGCTAGCCTTACGTTTGACGCCAAATTCCAACATTCTTACCTTTGATGACTCATCTATTTCAGTGTCATTCTCTAACAGGCGATCGTTAATTGTTCTCAGTATCTTTCCCTTATCGATATCCAGTGTCCACACTGTGGGTGCTCTTGATAGTCTGTCAGCTCTCTCATTACCGCGTACTCCTGCAGATTCGAGACTTCTATGAATGTTTTCCATTTACACTGTAGCCATCCATTTTGATATAGGTATATGTTCTTTTAACGATGATATAAAATGTATTACAGTTAACATCATAATATAAACACAGATTATATGTCTTATTACTATATTTTCTTATGCATGTAAGTGTAGCAAAATAATAAACTTTAAATGTTCCACAACAGTATTAATTTAAATACAGGTATCTATAATACACGAACAAATGGTATCTTGTTTGAACGTGCTAAAATGTTCTTTAGACAGTTAGATAAACATTTATGATCTACTCATATATTTTAATCGTTATTGTTGATCAGAATCGACCTCACTGCACTCTGGTCAAACCCATAGGTGCTCAGTCTCCCTCAGCAAATGTCGAAGGGTATGAATGCTAATTGCTCCTGTTTCACTTTGGTTTTATATACACCGGATACATCCCATCTCTGTTAGTCTTACGTTTGATGCCAAGTTTCAACAGGGGTTAGTTGGTTGGTTAATCGATTGCAGTGTTGTTCTCGAACAGTCGATCATTGGTTGTTATTAGTATCTCTCCCTTTAAGCAGTAGAAGTGATCTCAGTCCAGGAATTTTTTTTTTTTAATCCAGTTTATAATACTTTCTTTGTCTGCGTTTGTTGGTGGTGTGTTGTTAACTTAATAAAGTTAGTTGCTTATCCTTTACAGGACGTGGCAATCAACTCCAGCTTTTATTGGCTGTTTGTGATTTTTCTAGGCAATTTTTTTCATTCAGTAGTTTGCCATTGCTTTCTGAACGGTACTGCGCTTTTACCATTGTTAAAAATCCACACAAAGCGATCTGCTACCAAACCGCCTGCAGCTGGTTTCGAACCTGGTATATCTGGATTATGAAACTGACGCTAACTGTGTTAAGTTGTTAACTTACGAGCTAAAATCTTTTCAGTGGCAATTCTTCTTCTTCTTCTTCGTTCGCCCTCAGACTTCTACATTATTGACTCTAATAAAAGCAGTAGTCAGCTCAAGGTTCCTGCAGTCTCCAAACAGTTTTTCGTTGAGAGAAGTGGGTTGTTGCCATATGCCACTCCGTTTACTGCTGTAAGTTGGGCCGTACTGGAGCAGATTTTTGGCTTTCATTGCGCTGGTGCTACAGGAGCAGAGATCTGTTGAACCAATCCTGTACTTGTGAAATAGATGGCACCTCAACCTATTGTGACCTGTACGTAAGCGGAAAATGACATCCTCGACTCGCCTAGGTAAGTGGTAATAGACATATTTTCTTTGACCTGGGTGTTATCTGTCCCATTTGGACTTGAATATGAATATATATCAGAGCTGTGTGCTTTCTGTGCTTCTCTATGGTGCGGAATGCTGGAGAGTTACAGAGAAGGAAATGTCGAAATTGTCCTCTTTTCACACAACGTGCCTAAGAAAAATTCACCAAATCTTTTGGCCGAATACCATCACCAACCAAGATCTGCTTACTCGGAGCAAGCAAGAGGGCATGCACACCATCATAGCTGGCAGACGCTGGAGCTGGGTTGGTCATGTCCTCAGAAGAGACCCCGATGCCATCACAAGAACAGCTATGCTTTGGACCCCTGAAGGAAAACGAAAGAGAGACCGACCAAAAACAACCTGGCGGAGGACTGTGGCGGCTGAGATGCAAAGAATGAACCAGAGTTGGGGCACTGTACGAAGGATGGCCACCGACCGAGCAAAGTGGAATCAATTTGTTGTTGCCCTACAAGACGCCACTAGGCGTGATGGCCACTGACTGCTTTGACGGTCGGCGGCTAAGGATCAAAGAAGAAGAAGAAGAAGATGAATATGGCTGTTATAGTTGTCGCAGAGAGGCAATGCCAATGAGGATTAGTAATTCCAAATGACTGTTTAAGTGATGATATATGTCGACATCACAGTTTTAAGTTTGGAAAAAAGGATCGTTCACATGTTCATTATGTGATACATCGTATGTCAAATACTTGTATGCAGCATACATATTTTCATAGACGCCTGAAAGCAACCTGTCGTCATTTTCATCGTCTGTATCTGCCTGCTTCAGTGAAACATAAGCCTTCAATCATTTGACGCCAGGAGTTCTCGTCTCGTGCCATCTGCACTGGTTCTTTTTATTTTAAATGTGCTTCTAATTCTCTTCACCGTGTGTGTGTTCTTCCCCCCCCCCCCCCCCTTTTATAGTGTTAGTGGTGGTTGCCGGAGAAGGGATGTCTCCTTCTATTTACTTTACCTTGGGGATTCTGAAATAATTGCTACCATCAAACCCCTCCATCACTAACACCCTGTATGGGGATACAATACAATTGAAAAAAAAAGAGAAACATGTATATTTCACTACCTGGCATAAGAAAAAAAAAAGAGAAAAACTCGTAACCTAGGGGATCGGAAAGTAAAAAAACCGAAATAAGGACCGCCTGTAACGCTATCAGCTGGTTTCTGCAATGTTTGTACTTAAATGCACGTTTAAAACCACTGAACAATTTAGTTACGTGCATGATATAGGAGTTTCATTTCTTCACATTTTGATATATAACACTTTATGTTATCTTTATAAATAAATTATTTATTGCAAAATCTATAATGGTAGTCATTAAATTAGCTCGTATACTAAGAGTTAATCAATAGCCTGAGTCTTTTCATCATCTCTTGACAGTTAAGTCAAAGAATGTGTATAACAACCAATTATTATAAACGATTTCTTACGAAGTGTCTGACGAGTCAGTACGCCTATTCTTTCTTTGTCTCCTCCCCCCCCCCCCCACCCTACACGGGGGCTTACCAACATATATAGATAGGAAGTTGTAAACTCTGACCACTGAATCAGATTCTGAATAACACTTTCCGTTTCATCATCATTATCATCATCATCGTCACCCTTCAGCTCCCCAAGGAGCGGGGGGTTGGAATGTCTAAGAGGTATGGCGTCTGCCTTTTAACTCTAAAGGTACCGGCTACGGTTCCCAGTAAATGGAATATAATTGATGGACATATTTTTTTTTTCAGAAACAGTGGTTCCTAATGATGTCATACTCTTCCCTTCTCCTCCCCCCCATTCTCCTGGGTAGTGAGATCGGATGCCTAGGCTTCTCGAATACGGGTGAAAAAAAAAGGAGGTCCAGTGTGCAAGTTGCGCACGTTAAAAATTCCTCGGCAGCTGGAAATCGTAAAGAGTAGGCCATACGGCCGCTACCCTGGCAAAATTTAAAAATTAGAAACCTACCCACCATAAAAAATATTTATAGAATATGTGATTCCTGTATACACACATACGGACCATCACCGGTGCTACGAAGTTCGCGCACTGTGCTGAGATCCTTCTTGTGCGATCTAAAGGAGGAGATCGGAGGACTGATGCAGATGGTCCTTCAAACCAAACCAAATCAATTGCCAAGGAGCATAGACATTCAAAAACTTGTGCCAAGTCACATTATCCCGTGCCAACAGCTCAAGGTCTTTCCATGCCTCCTTCATCTATTGAATGTATGTGACCAGTTCTCTTTTCCGTGAGTTTTAAAAAAAATCTCCCTCTACCTCTCACAACCTGGTCATTCCAGAACAATGACTGCCTCCTGTATAAATGCTATCAACAGGTTTCCTCAAAGTGTGTCCAATCCAACGCCAGCGGTTTCTCATTCTTGTTCCACCGGAAAATTTCGGTTTAATCTCCCCATTGTCTCATCAGCCAAGAGTTATAAGTGTTTTTTTTTTCCTATTGGCAATCCCCCCCCCCCCCCCCCCCCCCCCCAGGTAAAACAATCAAGGAAGCGCCAGTCGAGAGCTATTATTGTGTGTGGCAAATGTGACTGATGTGTTGTTACAAATTAGGGCCACAGGGCAACAGATGTTCTTTGTACGTTTTCTCGTTGCCAATGATCGCTTTATTTTCAGTTAGGATTTTGGGGGTGTGTGTTAATGTTAGACAGACAGACAGACAAAGAGAGGAGGGAAGGAAGAAGAATGAGACGAAATATGAGAGGGGTTTTGAAAAATAGGACCTTCGTCGAGATGCGGCCTGTTCAACCTTGACATAAAGTTTGTCGGTTATATTAAGACGCATCTTCAAATATAAAAGACTTTATAATCTGGTATATGGTAATGTTATTTTTTTTTAATCATAAGAGATTAACAGTGCCAACATTAGGGCTAAAGACACACGGAAATATCATATATGGATTTAACAAAGACACGAAAGAAATGATAATTTAACGTTATGTCGCAAAACTTCTTAATATGATAACAGGTTGCGTAAAACCGTACTAAAAGGGTGGAAATTAATTTAATGCATAAAAAACTTATTACGCATATAAAAAAGATGGAGTCATTTTTTAAAATCGTGCCTGTTATTATAAAAAGATGAAAGTTAGAATATCAGTTGAACTATAAAAAACTGAAATTAGCTAAAGGTAGTTCAATAACACCATAAGCACATACATGCATACATTAGATGTCAACCAACAAAGAATGAGAAGTCAGGTGATCCTTCAAATATGTCCGGGATGCTAGAGTCTGGAGGGGGCCAGAGATTGGAAGTGATCACTACCTGCTTACAATCAAAAGAACAACTGAAAGAGTTGCTCAGCCTAGGAACTGCCCAACATCATGCAAGAAACCAAGTAAACAAACTGGAGAAATGAGCATTAAGACCTACAAACTGAGAGAGCCAGAAATTAAGACCAGATATTAGGGGCTTATTGCTGCAGCGGTGAGAAACACAGAAGAAAGACCTGATGACTTGGAAACCCTCTGGCTTAAATTCAAGGACATCATAAAGACAGCTGCTGCAGAAGCATGTGGTGAAGTCCGACTTGAGAACAAGAGAAAGAGGACACCTTGGTGGACAGAGGAAGTCAAAGAGAAAATAAAAGAGAAGAAAATGGCATGAAAACAATACTTAGGAGCTAAAAACACAACAGGACAAATGGAGAAATATAGAGAATATGTGACACTCAGAACAGAAGCAAAGAACAAGGTGCTAGCAGCAAAACAGAAGTCATGGGAAGAATTTGGAGAAAAGCTAGAAAAGATGCGCAAGAAAACCAAAAATTGTTCTATAAGACCCTAAAGAACACGAGGAAGGAAAAACAATGCCCTCTCAAATTTATAAAGGACAAGCAAGGCACATTGCTTACTGCCCCGAAGGAAGTAATGGAAAGATGGAAAGAATATTTCTCAGAGCTCCTGGATGGTGAGCAAGGTGAAGCATCAGAAATGATAACCACTAGCACAAAAGAGAAAACCAATGATGGTCAAGATGACGTAACGATAAAAGAATTGAAGGCAGCACTGGAGAAAATCAAGATGGGCAAAGCAGCAGGGCATGATGGTATAACACCAGAAATGGTTAAGTTCATGGGAGCATCAGGCGACCTATTACTCTTAAGGGTCCTACAGGCAGCGTGGTGCAACAAGACCATACCAAAGGATTGGGAGATTGCCATCATAACACCAATTTTCAAAAAGGGTGACAATCGACAATGTGGACACCATAGAGGCATATCCCTTCTCAGTGTCCCTGGTAAAATCTACTCTAGAATCCTAGAGCAGAGACTCCGATGCCTAGCTGAGCCACAATTGGATGAGGTCCATAAACCGAAGTACTCAAGACCTAATCTTCACACTCAGACAGCTGAGTGAAAAGGCCCTTGAGTATAAGATCCATCTTTGTTTCATAGATCTGGAAAAGGCGTTTGACAGGGTCACCTGGAGCAAACTTTGGACTGTTTGGCAAGGAAGAACATTCCAGCACCTCTGATTCATGCTATACAGAGCTTCTACAAGTCTTGCAGAAATTATGTGAGGACAGCAAACCATAAGTCAGAAGAGTTCAGGACCACCACTGGTGTAAGACAAGGTGATATCCTGTCACCTTATCTTTTCATACTCCTCATGGATGATGTCATCAAGGCATGTAAGGAGAGAACAAGAAAGTATTCAGTGGGGTACTGGAAGATGAGACAGGTCTGTATTTCAGAGCTGGCATTTGCTGATGATGTTGCCCTGATTGCTAAATCAGAGGCACATCTCCGATCCAACCTGAAAGTCTGGAAGGAAGAGCTGGAGAAGAGAGGGATGGTCATATGCAGTTCTAAAACAAAATCCATGGTGATATCACGAGAAGAAAGAAGACATCAGATTAAGCTGCGAGAACAGGTCCTGGAGCAGGTCGACCACTTTAAATATCTCGGAGTTATTATAGACCGAAAGGGGGGCATCAAAGAAGAGCTGGCCACTAGAAAAGCAGCAGCTGGGAGACTTTTTCAGGCCATAAATCGAGGATTCCTCAGCAAGAAAACGAAGATGGCTGTATACCGCTCCACCTATGTCCCAGTCTTGATATATGGATGCGAGTGATGGGCAATGACTACAACCCACAAAAGCCAGATCCAACCCTCAGAAATGAGGTATCTGAGGAAGGTGGTTGAAGTAACAAGAAGAGACATGGTCCGCAACCAGACGATACGTGGAGGCCTAAAATCCCACTCCCTGCGGACCCAAGTAGAACAGTCCCAACAAAGATGGTTTGGCCGTGTCTGCAGAATGGGAGAAGATCGGCTACCACGACAAGCATGGGAAACAAAGAGCCAGGGATCCAGACCCCCAGGACGACCCAGAGTCCGCTGGGAGTTCAACATTAGACAATCTTTGAAGGACCGAGGACTAGAATGAAACCAGGCCAGGAGGAAGACAGCCGATAGGATAGTCTGGCGCTCTCTCTTCCAAACCTCTACACCTCACGGTAGAAGGGGAACGACTAAGTAAGTAAGTTCCATATCAGACACTGCCGTAGTGGAGTGAAGTGTTAGAGACTTATGCTATTAAGATTTTATACGCATTAGCAAGTTTTAAAAACGATTAAATTCCACTTTTCGGCGATTTCCGCTTTTCAGCTGGGGTCTGGAACCTAACCCGCTGTATGAGCGGGGCCCTACTGTATTAGGTTCCGCCTGAGTCTGGCAACCTCTAAACGTGAAACAGATTGCAACAGAAACCACTGCGGCAAGAGCAGGTTAATGCTTGGTGCAGGCTTCCTGCAAGGAGGACCAGCTACTGTGGTGGCTCCATGCTCCATAAGGAGCGAAAAGGAAAATAATAATTATTCCTTAAAGCTGTTATTTACTTATTATTTTCTATATTCGTGTTAGATTCTGTCTTTCGGTGTTTATCCTTACCGCAGTTACCCAATTACTTTTCTGTCTTTCTGTAGTGCGCGTTTTTCCCCCTATGTATCTTTCGCTTCTGTATGTGTCAAGTGAGTGCTTGGGTGTTAACCGCCCCCAAGTGTTAATTGATTACTTTACATACAAACATGCACACAATGTGTTTGTAGGTGAACGCCCGTCGAGAGAACAACGCCGGCGCGTGCCATCCCTTGCGTTCTTCTGGAAATTGGACGCTTTTGGACTCATGTTTAGAACAGCCAGAATTTGGTTGTATTTATGCGTGCTTTCGTCCCTAAGACTTCATAATGAAGTTAACTGCATGCACAGAGAATTTTGGTTTATAGAGCAGCGTTTCTCAAACTTACAATAATCGCGAACCCCTTCTGAGTGTTTAGTCTGACCGGCGTACCCCTTATGAGAATTTAGTCTTCCTGGCGTACGCCTTATCAAAATTTAGTCGTTCTGGCGTACCCCTTAAGAGAGTTTAGACTTACTGGCTGTGACGTATAATGGAAATAGAGCCTACAGTAATCTGAAAGCTTGTAACCTCATAGCGTTCTAGGAATTGCTAGAAAAACCACGCATTTTTTTCTACCTGTGTTTTACTTACACAAGCGTACTTTTCGTCCCACCTCTTTTTCTGTGAACACGAGCTAACGCAATGTTTATAAACTGCATGGCTGTTGTGTAATGGCTATCAAGGAATGTTATATGCCGGGGGCATTTAGGTTCTGGCTTGGTGAGTATGTCTTCAATCGTTGCTGATGTTTACGCGAATGCTAGGTTGAGTAGACGAAGGGTTAGCATCATACTTTTAGAGTGAACACAGCCACACATTATTGTTCTTAACTCTTACAACAGTGTTAATGATTAATCAATGAGTTGGTGAAGACTGGTCCACATCCAAATTTATTCACAGTAGCTCCAACAATAATTCAGCATAAATAACATTAAGTAGATTGCATTCATTAAGGTCCAGTGTCAGTCCATCGTGGTAAACAATGTAAGAGGCATACAATTCATAAATCTCAATTCTGGCCGTACGAGACTAGCGTTCCGGTTAAAGCAAGCCGTGAACGAAGTATGGCGGCAAATGTAAATATATGCTGACGATCGAAAATGTTTACCTCAAAATACAGTCACAAAGCTTCCCATGGAAGCTATAACCCTTGACGGCACATAAACACATCTTATACAATCGTGGCGACCAAATCTCATTACAAGCCACTGAGAGAATATATCGAATAACACATTCACCACGGGAACACAACCATGGCACGTCCCGTCAAGGCTGTTTACATCTTGTCAATCGCACGGGAAACTGACCGCTCGGCTGCGCATGGGCAGACGATACATATGTCACGTTATATATTTATAGCTAATGCAGACAGCTGTATTTCAGTAAAGGATTGACATACGCCTGTGCGCAAAAGCCGTACACAACAACCATCCCGTCCTCTCGGGGAAAAAAAACAGACTGTTTTTTTTTTCAAACATTCCCCGAATCAAAGAACGGCCAAAATTAAGTACATCATAAAAAATCGTCATCAGTAGAACAATAAATTCTCAAAGTCCAGTCGAAGTCAAATCTACTGGAAATATTAATGAAAGTGCATGAAAAAGACTGTCATCAGTAAATACATTATCATAAGAATATGAGAGGCAGAAACAAAGAAATGTAAACTAATAATGCAAGAAATAAAAGATCATATTGTAATGTATATGTTAAAATAATGATATCACTAAAGCATAAGAGAATTGTTACATAAAGAGAATCAAACTAATAAACATGCGAAATATAAGTAAGGTTATGTCTTTTAGGGAACATTAAAAAGGAAAAAAAAGAAAAAGTTAGAAGAATTTATACATCATTTAGTTTTCATACTGATCTATTGGTAAATATGGTACTGCATTGTTTCCAATTGGCAACAATATGTCTTTCACATGTGCTTATAGCACTAAAGTAGAGTTATTCATTTGACACGAAAGTAGATTGTTACCAAGCAACAAAATGTTCAGGTCCTCATAATATGAAGGTATCGAAAGTCAATCATCCAATGTAAATGAGTGGATCACGTAAATACATTTGAAAGTCACGCAGCAGTACTGAATGTCAACCATGCGCTTTTATTTGGATCACATAATAATGTTAATTAGTATCGTTAAAGTCTTGTTGAGGGCAGCGGGAGAGTAAATCAGCTAACACATTTTCAGTGCCCGGAATAGCTTGGACATCAAATGCGAACGATTGCATCAAAATAGAATAGCGCGCAACCCTAGGATTCTTGTGGTTCGATTTCATGAGGAATGACAGGGAGCGCTGGTCTGATTGTATAATAAATCTTGATCCAAGAAGGTACTTCTCCAGTTTCAAAACAGCCCAGACGATGGCGAGCAATTCGCGCTCGATTGCTGGATATTTTCTTTCTGCGTCCGTCAGCTTCCGTGATATGTACAAGTTAGGATGAAGTGTACCGTCAAAATTCTGCATCAATACAGCACCAACACCTTTGGAAGACGCATCTGTGCGAAGATAGAATGTCAAATTTTTATTTGGTAACCTCAATATTGGAGGGGTTGAAAATAAACTTTTAATATGATCTAAGGCTGCTTGGCACTCTTGAGACCAGTGCACATGATTGGGAGAGCCCTTTCTTAATAAAGCAGACAGATCAGCAGTGAGATTGGATAGATTCGATATGAATCGACTGTAAAATTGAATAAGGCCGAGAATACTGCGCACTTGTTTCTTAGTTGTGGGCACAGATATGTTCAAAATCTTGGACACATTAGACAGTTCAGTTTTAAGCAAACCATGACCAACTCTATGACCAAGGAATGATATTTCTCCAAAACCGACAAAAATTTTAGAAGGTTTGGCAGTTAGATGGTGTGAACGTAAAGTGTCCAGCAATGAAGTGAGACCTAAGAAACGATTTTCCCAAGAAGTAGTAAAGAGACATATGTCATCTATATATGTAATAATATCAGACCTGTTAGAAAAAATTTTACGCATCATCCTGACGAATGTGGCAGGAGCATTCATCAGTCCAAAGGACATATAATTCCATTGAAATAACCCCTTAGGTGTTGTAAAAGCAGTAAGGGGCTTAGCAGTTTCCGCTAAAGGAACCTGCCAGTATCCTTTAGTGAGATCAAACTTAGTGAAAAAAACAGCTGTAGCAAGTCTTGGCAAAAGGTCTTCTAATAACGGTAAAGGCTCAGCATCAAAGACAGTAATGTTATTGAGTTTGCGATAGTCAATACATAGTCTTATATTGTCATCTTTCTTTCTAACAATGGCCATCGGGAAAGCAAATGCAGAATTTGATGGTTCGATAATACCCAAACGAAGCATGTCGTCAAGTTCTTTATTAACCTTATCCTGAAAATGGATAGGAATGGGGTATGGTCGAACTCGAATAGGTCGATCATCCGTGAGAAGGATATCATGAGTGATAACCGATGTATGACCAGGGATGTCTGTCAGAACATCTGGGAAAGATTGAAGAAGATCAGACACCTGCTGACGTTGGTCGGATGATAAATCCGTACAGATAGAAACATCCTTCCACGTCTCAGTAGCAGTTAAAGGCATGACAGGAAGATCCATAGGTAAGTCAGGAAACGCAGATTCTTCCTCCTGAATCACAGACAGGGAAGAAAAATGAGTAATATGCCTTGTGGGCTCATTTACTGCATGAAAGACAGCCTGAAGATATTCAGGTCGAGTATGGAATTCTTTGAGCATGTTTATATGGAAAGTTTTGTTTTTTCCTTTAACGTCAAGTACATAGTCAACATCAGAAATGCGTGAAAAAACTCTGTAAGGACCACTCCAAGCAATGAGTAATCTGTTGTCCTTTCTAGGAAGAAGCACAAAGGCTTCATCCCCAGGCACCAGGTGTCTTAGTCGTCTGTTACGATTCTGAAACTGACGAGCTTTTTCTTTAGCAGTTTCAGAAGATGCTGTTGCCAACTGACAAGCATCAATTATCTGTCAGTCATAACAGGTAGCGAATCAGGTTTGTTTACCTAGTTTTTTCACGTGATCATATCAGTCAGTCATACGATAATTGACAGATTTTTGGATAGTCTAAGCACGTAGTTCTAGAACCATTGTGGAAAATGTGTTAATAGCATTTGTGGGGATTTTCATTCTGATTTTCTGGTAATAGAAATTAGTGCTTACGTGTTTAAAAGTGTTAAGCTTTTACCATTATAATTCACTTAGATTTTCTAGCGTTAAAACTAGTGAAATAAAGTAACGCGTAGCTATTTCATGCCAGATGTTCAGTTATAATGTTAAACTTCACCACACGCTTTCTCACACAAGAAGAGACGGTTTTAGCTGACTGAGTTATATGCTAGGCGCGACTGATAGTGACAGGAAAGAATTCACGCTTATTTCTTTGTGTTCATTTATTATAAGTGCCTATTATTTAATACCATACGATGACTAACAGACGCCGAAAATTTAATAGCTAGTAACGACAGACGATATTTATGTAAAGGCGCGTATGGATAATTGAATAATAATTAACATTGTACGCTGATCGTTGACCGGGAGCAGGAGGAGAAGTGCTGCATAACTCAACCAAACTTGCACTCGCTAAGCGACGCGCGATAGGATAGGCTAAAGACACTGTGTGCCTTTTAAATTTAATCAGGACTGACGGAGTGGATAAGAGATCGTCTTGTCCCCGTCTGTGTGCATATATGTAGCTATATAGAATAGTAGCATTTTTCCATAAATGATTCTTATATATTCCTAGCAGACCTGATCAAGGGCATCCAGCGGTCTTTTGGTCTTTTATTTTTACCAATTGGTTAATGTTGTCTTTTCTTGGCGTGTGCGTCACCAGTTTCATTGGTGAGCAAGTATGCGCTAACGAACATGAGAAGCATTTTAACGTGTAAAATTAAACTGGACTTACCAAACCCAGTAATAGTTTTTTTCAATTTTATCAGCCCACTGGGGTGGTGAAAAAATAACATTTATTCCCGACTTCTGACAGTCGTATTCAATCGTAGCATCCATAATTTTCGCTGTTTCAGAATCGGCTCTCTACCATAGAGCCAGCCGATAGGATTATCATCATTTATCAATTGTAACATTTTTAGCAACCAGATGTTTCCCAATACTGGAAGTATTTTCCTCTTTTAACTGTGAACCCCAAGATCACGTTTCTACATCAACTATTGGCGGTGACATATTGTTCATCCAGGAACAACCCACACCAGATTCGGCGTTCACTTCACTAGTCTTTATTTGACAGAGGATGGACTGGGGCCAATTTGGGAAATAAACCATGACATTTTATACAGTCAGGAAAAATTATAATTCAAAGGGATATCACCAAGAGTAGGTAAAAGTGATTGAGTGGCCTCTATATGAAAGAGAGAGTGAATATTTTTCTTTGTTGCAGGGACTTTATCAAAATTGGATTTGCTTAAACTTGTTAACTTTACTGGGTAGCATATAAGAGGAAACTGTTTACTTTACTGTCTACTCTGTAACATAGTGCTAACCTTTGACCTTTGGGTGATTAACTTTTTGGGTTCTTTTTTCTCCATAGGGTGTAGGACACCTTTATTCTGCTATTTCATATGTATGTAAATCTGATTTTATTTGATCTTTCTTTAGATATTTGATGTTGTCAAGTTTAAATGATAATAAACAACAAAAGAAACAACTTTGTGTGTTGGTCAGACCCATACCCAATTAACCGTAGTTTTTCACGTTTGTGTGTCTTGTTGTCACATAGCTGTGTGTGTGTGTAGTTAAACTTATATTTATATGTATGAAGAGGGCAAGGTTGTCTTGTACTAATTTGTAGTCGTATAGATAGGCTGGAATAGAGAAGCTTACTCATTCCAGAGACATATCTTCTCCTTAAGCTATCACCCGTGAAATCTATTTCTCACACCTTTTTCTCACGTACTTATCAACATCCACTCTACTCAGACGGGACAAAAATAACTCACAACCTATCTGTACGACACCGGCGTACCCCTTATGAGAGTTTAGTCTTACCAGCGTACATCTTATGAGAGTTAAGACTTACCAGCATACCCCTTATAAGAGTTTAGGCTTACCGGCGTACCTCTTGTGAGAGTTTAGACTTACCGAGGTACCCCCTATGAAACTTTAGACTTTACCAGCGTACCCCTTATGAGAGTTTAGTCTTTCTGGTGTACCCTAGTTGAGAGTGTAGTCTTACCGGCGTACCCTTTATGAGAGTTTAGTCTTACAGGGGTACCCTCTCAGGTAAAGTTAATTTGAGGTAGTTTTAATAATACATGTATCTACATTCGCGCATATATAGTATATTCTATAGGATTGTGTGTGTATATATATATATATATATATATATATATATATATATATATATATATATATATATATATATATATATATATATATATATATATATATATATATATATATATATATATATATATATAACATTTGACTTTGTCCAGTATATTCCAATTTGCATTTGTTGTGACTTTTAAAGTTGGCTTCATACCTGTTTTGCTAATTATCATCACGTATCCGATTGGCAGAGTGGTTAGAGCGCTGGCCTGTAGCGGTAAAGGTGCCGGATTCAAAACACGGTGGCATCACGCTCCAGTTTACCCATCTGTAAATGAGCTCATGACTCTGCTCTTGATTAAGGAAAGGCAAAGCAGCGAGTAAGGGAACTGGTCACCCCACCTATCAAAGCTGGACCTAGTATAGTGAAGTCTGTAACACTTCACTCCCTTACGGCATTATCTGCTATGGAACTACCTTTACCTTTCTATGTATGTATATATGTGTGCGTGAATGTGTGTATATATGTATATATATATGTTTGTGACAGAATGGGGCGTCCCCTCTCGATCTCTGTTTTACTACGGCAGTATCAGTTACATTTTTGTACTGATTTTTATTGCGTGCTTTCAGTTGTCGCACTTTCTTTCTTTCTCTGCTATATGTAGCAGATATGTGGTATTTCATTTTCACACTCCTCTCAGCGATAGTCGTCATGTATGTGTATTTACCTGCCTATCCCTGCGGATAGATTAGCCGGTGATGCAAGGTTGACCGACATAAATCCTATTGTACCACAAGGGTGCGACTGTTTTCGCACGTAAATGGCCAAGCGAGTTTACTTAGCGCTGACATGGCTTGTGTGCCCGACTAATTATTGTCGTGATAAGACACAGCACAGATGGTCAAACAGGAGTTTGTGTTTGCATAAGGAGCGCCGGTCAAGAATCGACCTGGTGGGATGACAGACACACCTGAGCGGAAATGGTGTAATATTTCATTGACGAGAATATTTTAATGTCACGATTGCCATATATGGGAATAGTGACCGCTGCATTTCGTTCAAAATTTTCCCAGGTCGGAAATATTTTTAATGTCCCCACGGGACGTGCATGTTTGAAAACGATTGGCTTGTTACTTACCTTCGCAACAAACACATGCGTGAGAAGACGGAATATAACCTAACCATTTTCACAGTCATTTTCACTGTGAAAATTTACTGTGAGATCCACGCGTGCCAAGACGACACCAGACCTTACCAGAGTTAGAATTCATAATTCCTTTTATCAGGCCGGACCTTTTCTTGGAGAATCTTGACAGACTTACAAAAACAGCCCAGGAACTCTCTATCGCTTTAATAAGGAAACCATAACTGAGGAAACTGAAAACACACGGAGTCATAGAGGGAATTATCTTATTAAAGAAACGACACCCCAGACGCGTGTAAGAGGCCAATTCAAGTCTCTTGTTTTCATCTGAGCAAAAAAGTCCGTGAGCTAGGATTGGCTTATTTGTGGTACCAGCAGAAAGTACTATCTCTTGAACAAGAAGGGACAAGTGGCCTACGCTTTAAGACGAGGGACCAACTTTGTAGACTCTCCTTGACATTTCTGGGAAACGAGCTTCACCCAACAACCTTGACCAGCGACGAGCGTGAGCAGTGTAAAAAGAACCAACCCATCAGCGGGAGCAGAAACTACTATTGGCAGCTAAGTGCAAAATATACGCTGCCAAAGTGAACTTTTTTTCATCGACCCTACTATCAATCAATGATGAAACTTTTCTTCTAAACTGTTCAATTATTTTCAAACTGTTAAAACTTAAGTGATTATTAAATTTTGGTATTTGTAATTTTACAAATTTAACTTCGATTTAATCCTTTTAAATGTACTGCATGTTTGTATTAGTCAGTTTACTACACACACTCTAAACAGAGCTATACCAGAATAAGAAGAATGCCACTGAGTAAATCAGAGGTTGGGGCTTAACGAGCTAAAATTAATCATTGCTTAATTTTTCACAAAAGTGGTCGGCAGATTCTAGAATTAACGTGTTCAGCCAAAGCTCCTAATTCTCTTCACCGTGAATATCTTGTGAATAGTCCCTTGGGATAGAAGTGTCATTACCCTTCTATCTACGTCTCTGCCAAGAGTAATCTTGTGCGAAGATAGACACCTTTGAAGACCCATATTAGATACTCTTGAGTTTTGGCCACTGTTGGACCACTACTGCAAAGCAGGGGAGGCAATACCGTCACAATGTTGTTGTTCTTGTTATTGATCCAACGGCGCTTGAGCTCTCGCCCTTCATCCCAATGCCATGTAGTGATATCTGCATGTTTTCGTTAGTTGTTTTGTTTCTCCGTACAAGGTGTTCCACTTATCTGGCCTTGGAGGAAAGAGCATTTTCCTAACATCATCGAGTGCTGGGCACTGAAAGAGGTAGTGGTCAACAGTTTCGTAGGGGTAGTTACATAGCTGGCACTCTGGAGAGTGTTGTGGTTGGATTCTGTTCATGTGAAAAATGGTGCTCTGAGATATATATATATATATATATATATATATATATATATATATATATATATATATATATATATATATATATATATATATATATATATATACACACACACACACACACACACACTTGTAAATAAATATGTGTGTATGTCTACAGTACACCTTTCTCATATAGTAAATTTTAATGAGTTGGTTTCTGCACTTTAAAAACAGGCGCAAAGGTCTTTTCTATTTGGACATGCGGCCTAATATAACCTATTAGGTTGAATGGGACGCGCCTCGCCAAACCGAGGCAAAATTTTATTTAAAAAAAAAAAGTTGGTTTCTGCAACTAAAAAAGTATGTTGCCATTGAGCCCATCGGGGATACGAGAACTGCTGTTTGAGAAACACTGTCATACAGGAAGGCTTATGCGCATGTGTGTTTCTTATTTATTTATTTATCTTTCTATTTCACGCGGGAATAATTACGCGAACCGTAGTCATGAGAATAACAGCGCGCCTATTTTTTCTCCCAGCTAAAAAAATGTAATATTATTGTCGTAGGAATCTTTTTAATAGCGTGGAATAATGATGTTTATGTGTGCATGTGCGCGCTTATTTATATGTGAGTATAAAGTGGCGGAGTCATATGAAATACACTGGTACGATGAGCGCATAGGGGGATCATTAACGTGGTGAGGGTGATGTGAGTCCCGCCAGCATGGTCATTACTGAGTTGGTGAGCTAACATGGTGAGTACTGACTGAGTATGCTAACATCTTGTAGTTTCATCTGACTTGGCAAGTGCTTACTAAGTCTGTTGACGTCATTTTTTATATTTTTGTCAGACAGCAAGCTCAATTTCAATCCATAGAACCATGCAAGATATGTTTTACATCTGTGTCAAACAGCAGACTAAGCTTTTAGCCATAGAGCAAAATATGCTTTATTTTTGTGTCAAACAGCCGACTGTTTCTAGCTGTAGAGCAAGTCATGTGTTATATTTGTGTCAAACAGCCGGCTAAGATCCGAACCATGCAGCAAGACGTGTTATATATTTGTGTCAAACAGCCGACTGTTTCTAGCTGTAGAGCACGACATGTGTTATATTTGTGTCAAACAGCCGGCTAAGATCCGAACCATGCAGCAAGACGTGTTATATATTTGTGTCAAACAGCCGACTGTTTCTAGCTGTAGAGCACGACATGTGTTATATTTGTGTCAAACAGCCGGCTATTTCTAGCTGTAGAGCAAGTCATGTGTTATATTTGTGTCAAACAGCCCACGGCTGTTTGCCAGCGATCTTTTAGTTATTTCCCCTTGTTGTTGTTGTTGTTGTTTTCTTCTACTATGTTGCTGTGATACCCTGTTCAACCTGAAGTTTGGTTATAATTGGGGTATATAGGGTGTTATCGTCTTCACTGGTATCTCGTTCGTAGTCCTGGAGGTGACTGGTCCTGAAAAGGACCACTTGCTGGCTGTCTGGATTCCTCTTTGTCCGTTTGTGGTGCCGTGTCGCTCTCATGGTGTTTTTTATGTCCTGCCTCAACTATCTGGCTCGTTTAGTTTTGTGTGTTTCTACGCTACTAGTTTCTGTTGCTTTTGTCTTCTTGCTCTCCTGTATCTGTGACAGTGCTTTTTCAATTATCGTTGGTAGTAGCTGTTCTAGCGTTTCTGGCTGCTAATGCTCTGTCTTGATTGAGTAACATTTGCTGTACGATGTCGATTTTCATTTTGTCTTTCGTTTCTTTGTTTTGTTCTCTAGTTTTTGTAAGGATATCCTCAACGATCCTTCTCTCTGATTCAATTCTTTTGAGTATTTGTTCGTTCTCTGCCTTTAGCTCTGTGAGTTTGGCGATGTCAACTTCTATCTCGTGTTTGATGGTTGTTTCAATTCTTTTGAGTATTTGTTCGTTCTCTGCCTTTAGCTCTGTGAGTTTGGCGATGTCAACTTCTATCTCGTGTTTGATGGATTTTGTTTCCTGTAGCATTGCCTGGGCGCTCTGTAACATTTCTCTGGCGCTCTGCATATCTATTATGTCTTCACCGCTGTCCTTGTCGTCTACGGGATCCTGCTTGTTTCTGCTTTCGCTTTCGTTCTGCTGTTTCCTTTTCATTTCGTTGATTTCAGCGGTCAGCTTGTGTAGCTGTGTTCTGTCAATCGTGCGCTGTTTTTCTGTAGCATCCGCATTCACTCTGTGTTTGGCCTCTTTGAAGGGTATGTTTTTAGACACGGCCTCCTTCAAGATGCTCTTAGTTTCCTGGAACACAGGGCATCCTCTGTACCTTGCCCCGTGGTTTCCGTGGCAGTTTGCACAGATACGGTTTTCGTTAGTTTCTTTGTAGTTGCGGTCCTCCTTTGCCCTGGGGCAGTCGCCATATTGGTGACTACCCGCACAATACCGGCAAACTGCATCTCTCCTGCACGTCTTTTTTGTGTGCGAGAACTGCTGGCAGTTGGAGCACTGCATCACCGGAGGGATATAGGCTTCTGTCTTTTTGGTTGTGGTTTCGAGCGTCAGTCTCTCGGGTCTTGTCGATCCTTCTACCGTGACTATCATCAGATTGGTATCTTTCTTGGCCCAGGTTTTTAGCCTTTCGACCTGCGTGATTTTAAGATTTGTGTTTTCAGCTTGAAGGCGTCTGTGGACGTCGCCTTCGGAACATCTTGTATCCACCCCTCTGATGACCAACTTCTTTGTTGTCTTGTACTTTTCCACCACCACTTTTATTTGGTGGGGCAACTGGATTTCCTTTGGACCGGATTCCAGTTCGATCATCAGCGAGGTTGTTTTGTCTGTGTTGTTGAGAGAAAGCACTACTCCCTTTTCGTGCCTCCCTACTTTGGCGATACCTCTCCGTCCAGTTATCACCTCGAGGATGTTGATCACTTTGTTGTCGGGTAGGGCCCTGAGTGAGACCTCACTTCCTGACGTCTGGGTGATCTTAACAATCCTCTCCTGTATCGTTTCTGAGTAGCTTGTATTTTTAGTGTTTGGTCTTTGTTTCCTTCTACAGGCTTGGTTCGAATCTTGTTCTTGGTTATTCGGTGTGATATCTTGCGTCTGAGCCTTTGAGTTGTCAGCTGTTTTTTCCTCAGGATCAGGAATGGTAGCTTGCTTCTCAGTGGTTTCGATGTCCAGCACGTCTGGAGCTACTTCTACTGTTGCTTCTTGAAGAGTGAGCCTAAGGGACTCGTCTCCGTCTTCAAGTCTTCGAAGTGCATCTAAAATTGTCTCTGCGACATCTTCCTCTTGTACCTGTCTGTGTTGAGGATCTGCCTCTATCACTTCCTTCATAGTGCTTGCAGGTGGGTCGGCTGTCATCTCGGCATCGTGCGGCTTCTCTGTCATAGACCGGGTTACTGCTGACGAGTCGGGTGGGTGCAGCCTGGATAGAAGCGCTTGTTTTCTTTTCTCCAGCTGTCGTAACGCTCTACATATTTCTTTATGTTCTGGGTCTTCTTTATCTAGGCAAGGGGTCGGGCCACTCTGACTCTCAGTCGGGTCGACGCATGTCACAGCTAACTCAGTCGTGTCCGGAGTTATAGAAGGGCCGGTCCCGGCACGAGTACTTGGGGCAGTCTTGCTCTCTGGCTGTCTGTCATTGTTGATTGTGATATTGCGATTACCCTGGCTGTTCTGCGCTGGTGGGCTGGTGTAGACCTTCCTCTTTTTAGCGTGTGGCCTATGTCTGGGCATTTTGACGATAACGCGATCTTATCTCGAGTAGTGGCGTCCTGAAAAGGACGTTGGTGTCTTGTAGTTCGAATGGTATGATTGAAAAATGTGGTTGTTATGTGCTGCTTGTTCCCCCGACCGCGCTATTTATAGCTATCGTGTCAGAGGTCACGTGGTAACTTCCTAACTGGAAAAAAAGGTGGCGGATTTTACTTTTGATAGGGCTTAATTAATGTTTTTAGGCTACTTTATTATTATAAATACCGGCTTTAATTTTGCGTAACGCTAGACTAGAAATGTTAGAGTAAATTTTAGAACAAGAACAAACATTTTATCACAATTAGAACAGAAGATATAATAGTCTGAAATAGTGTAAAATTTACGTTTTTTTTATATTTTGTTATGGTTTGTTTATAATGCAATTTTCACTAAATCGGTCACAATCAACATGCATAACGAATTACAGAAATCAAAAGTAGAAAACCTGCAGAAAATGGATATCAAAGTTTTGTTTTGGTTTCATGCGTCAAACATTAATTATTGAAACATTAAATTGCAAGTCCACATTTATTACCTTAAAATAACACACCCAATTGTCCCCAAAAACATGAGAGCTAACAATTATCTCAATCATACATCACGATGGTCATGTAAAAATAAGTATGGTCATGAGTAAAACGAAATGTTCAATTTAATAGATAAATAGGTGTATTTAAAAAAATACATCTATTAAATGATTTCCACACTCTGTTAATTCTGTCAATCTCAAGCAACAACTGCCATAATTTGCTCTAGCCCCAAAATTTCGCTCAATTATCATTCACACTTCCTTTTTTTTTTATAGGATGAATGTGTACATTCACAGATGGAGAAATTTGTAACAAATGAGTTTCCATTATAAATTTTAATTGTGAAGTTATATTTTTAATACCTCTGGCGCGTCTTGCAATTTTCAATCTTCTCTGTTTTTCTCTCCTGTGCCCACGTAAGACCTACTGTTTCCTTCATGGCTATTGCTAATTCTTTGGATATTCTAACTCTACTTTCAATGCCTGCTTTCCTGCAAATTTCCTGACGTGACGTTTCTGAACAGCGTTGTAGTTCATGTGCCTGCTGCAGGTCTAATGAATCAGTTGATGTTCCAGCAATACGTTTTCTAACAGTGTGAAGCAATTGAGATCGCTTACGTTTGTTGGCGTTCTGGTGACTGATGTTTCTCTTCTATGTTTAATTAGTTTTTGTAGTACAATAGGCTGTCCTCTGGTTTTGCATTTTATGATATTACTTTTTGCTGTTTCTAGTTTTTTTTCTAACAATGGATGTGAATAGGGGTTCTTCCTTTTGTGTTAGTGGTTGTGAAGGTGGCTTAGCAAGTAACTGTAGTACTGTGATGTCGCTTTTGAAGACAGGCGAGGTGGATGTACTTGTCGTATGTATAACTGACTTGGTAGGTGTAGATGTGGCAACAAAAACTGGCATGCTAGGGTGAGTAGTGTTATCCACCTCCAAATGAATAATGGTATCGCCTTTAATGTGAGCTGGCACATCAACCTCCAGTTGAACAATATCATCACTAATGTGGGCAGGCACATCAACCTCCTACTGTACAGAGCTATCCTGACTACAGCTAAATGACTGACTAGACATGGAGGGGTCAGAAAGAACATTACAGGGGATAGAGCAGCTTTTTGTTTTTAAAACACCAAAAGATGTCTTTGCAACACAATTGTACAGTTGACATTCACTTATAGTTAAATTATGGTTTTAGTCTTTCCAGATGTGCTGACTGTTTTCCGATAGTAACTTGGCTGTTTCAAGACACTTCTCATTATGCCTCCTTTTTGAATTTTGTATTCTTAAGTAACACTTCTTACAAAATATAGTCGAATGCTGTGTGGGTTTATCATCTGATACGTTAATTCCAAACACAAAGAACAGATCATTAACGTAATTTAGAACAGTTCAGCGCTTTCTGAATTGAACGTGTTGTTTTGGAAGTTAATGCTCTCTTGCCACAGGCTCTGCACAGTGCACTGGCACAATTCATATGATGCAAAACAGTATGTTCCATTTCGTTGTTATGTAGTATAGTTTACTTGTGTATGTATAAAGATAGAGGAATATTTGGGACTATCAAGTCTAACACCAAGATGTAGAATGTTTTATCTGTGAATGAAAGAAGATATACAAACAGTTACTTAGAATTCTTTGGCAGCCGTCGTGTGCACAGGATTGTCTACCAAAGAACACTAATGGAACAGTCCTTATCTCACACACAATTTAAAAAAAAAAAAATTCATATTATAAATACAAGATTAACAAGACTTGAAAGATAGAACAAAGTATGTAGAAGTAATCTATCTATAGATTTACATGTTTTCTGACGCTTATATACGTAGCTAAATATCATTATAAATGAATGAAAATGCAAAAACAGATGGTGCTTTACAAAGTTATTTTGTTACAACCTTATTTAAGATTTGTGAGTATCAGGAATGCGTTTACAGTAATTTAAATGCTATAAAATCTGGTGACAATATGCTTGTTCTTGTAATGCCAAACTCACAAAACTGACTACCACACATTCTCAAGATATGAAACCAAAAAAAAAAGTATGTGGAAATAATCTTTAGCTTCCCTTCGAGAAGTCTTTATAATTATAAACTCAAACGAATGGGCCGATTTTTAGATATTAAATTAATAAAAAGATTACTTATTTTATGAATTTCCTCAAATGATGACGCTGTTTTCAAAAGTCTGTAACTCCGTCAAAACTAATTTCAAACAAATAAAAATGCAATCAAAAATAGAGCAGAGAACAAAGTTATAGTACACAAAAAAATTTTAGCGCTGTGTTTATCCAGAACGAGTGTGTAATGATTTATATTTTACTGGTTTTACACACACATCAGCTGATTTTCCCCGCCAAAAACTTAAAGTCTTTTACGGTGTACACGAAAATTTTATACCCGGTGTCAGAATTCCGGTCACCGAAACTAAAAGAGCGCTCTGGTATAGGGCACAAACAGCCGTGAGCCGACTGTTTCTAGCTGTAGAGCATGACTTGTGTTATATTTGTGTCAAACAGCCGGCTAAGATCCGAACCATGCAGCAAGACGTGTTATATATTTGTGTCAAACAGCCGACTGTTTCTAGCTGTAGAGCACGACATGTGTTATATTTGTGTCAAACAGCCGGCTGTTTCTAGCTGTAGAGCAAGTCATGTGTTATATTTGTGTCAAACAGCCGACTGTTTCTAGCTGTAGAGCATGACTTGTGTTATATTTGTGTCAAACAGCCGGCTAAGATCCGAACCATGCAGCAAGACGTGTTATATATTTGTGTCAAACAGCCGGCAAAGTTCCGAACCCTAGAGCAGAACTTTTAAAAAGATATATATATATCTAACACCCGGCTAAGTTCCGAACCATAGAGCGAGATATGTTTTACATTTATGTCAAACAGCCGGTGAAGGTTTATTATCTAAGGAAGAAGCTGCAGAATTCCATATTGCTCGGAGAGAAAGAGATGTACGAGAGAGAGAGAGAGAGAGAGAGAGAGAGAGAGAGAGAGAGAGAGAGAGAGAGAGAGAGAGATCTGGCTTTACTAAAGCCTGGCATTGATATCCGGATTTGTTACTTCCTCAGTTATCTGGCCATTGATATTTATATGATTTTTTTTGGTCCCGTATTTTTTCCCACTTCCATAGTTTTGTTCAAACAGACCTGTAGCCGTATTTGCGGCGTGTGCGTTCAGTCTGTTGCAGGTACAAGTCGACCGCGAACTACAGGTAGATCTTAGGAGATTTCTTCTTCGTTCGCCTTTTTAAAACCCCGTCGAGGCAAGGGGTCCGGCATTCTTCACAACTGGCGGGTCTCCTTGGGTCGAGCATTACCTCGTTGAGTCATATTTGTATCTGTCATCTCAAGGCGGTTTGCATTGCACTATATTGCGTGCCTTGTGCATCCGTCTTCAGCATGCATTTATTTGGGACTGCTTCCCTAACCTTTGTTTTTCCGTGATCTGCTTGCAAGGCAACAGTTCTTTGTCATCAGAGTTGTCTCTCAGGAAAGCTGTCTTTCCGGACAAACGTGTCTTTCCTACCCGGGTTTGTGTGAAGTTGTCCTTCTCGTAGATGAATTGTCTTACTTACTTAGTCGTTCCCCTTCTACCGTGAGGTGTAGAGGTTTGGAAGAGAGAGCGCCAGACTATCCTATCGGCTGTCTTCCTACTGGCCTGGTTCCATTCTAGTCCTCGGTCCTTCAAAGATTGTCTAATGTTGTCCTCCCGGCGGACTCTGGGTCGTCCTGGGGGTCTGGATCCTTGGCTCTTTGTTTCCCATGCTTGTCGTGGTAGCCGATCTTCTCCCATTCTGCAGACATGGCCAAACCATCTTAATTGGGACTGTTCTACTTGGGTCTGCAGGGGGTAGGATTTAAGGCCTTGACGTATCGTCTGGTTGCGTACCATGTCTCTTCTTGTTACTTCAACCACCTTCCTCAGATATCTCATTTCTGAGGTTTGGATCTGGCTTTTGTGGGTTGTAGTCATTGCCCATGACTCGCATCCATATGTCAAGACTGGGACATAGGTGGAGTGGTGTACAGCCATCTTCGTTTTCTTACCAACCTCTCTCTTGCTGAGGAATCCTCGATTTATGGCCTGAAAAAGTCTCCCAGTTGCTGCTTTTCGAGTGGCCAACTCTTCTTTGATGCCTCCCTTTCGGTCTATAATAGCTCCGAGGTATTTAAATGGATGAATTGTCAACCAAGACTATCGTGATCCACCAGCACTGATTTTCTGCAGGGTTTACTCCCTGACTTTAGTTTACCAAGGGTGAGTTCCTTGGGCATGCACTTGGTGGGATTAGGGACACACGGTTTTGTAGAAAGAATGTTTAACAGGGTTGTAGAGTCGGCCAAAATAGTTTTCAACTCCGACTGTGGAAATTTTAGAAGTCCGACCGCGATTATAGTTTTTTTAAACTAGTGATATGACATAAAATTATGCACTTATATGGAGTTAAATGTATAAGTATTGTATGTGTGTGAATAAATGAATACGTAGCTTTCGTAGACTAAACTGCTCATTCATTCATACAGTAATGCTAACTAACAGATCATCCACACTTGCACACAAATGACTGCTTTGCCAAACACCACGAGGCAAGATAGTTTCATTTTAATGACGAAAAAATTGACATTGTATATAGTTTATTTTCATTTCTTGTGTGGTTTTTTTTAAATGTGCCAACAAATTTCCAGTTGTGACAAAAACTTTATTTATGATCAGAAACAACTGAAATTTTCCTAAATTTTGTAAAATTGGATGTACTTTAACACAAAACTGTTTTTAGGAGTTCTACTACTTTAAAATGCAATTTAAAATTTTCAAAGCGCCCCCTCCTTTGCTTGGATCAAACGAGGATCTGCCTTGATTTAAAGTCTCGTAAAATTCGGAGTCGGAGACGGGACATTTTTTACTGACTCCACTAAAGAAATGACGGACTGCACGACTACGACTGTACAGCCCTGATTTTTAAGCCAAGAAAATTTCAGACTAGCCCTGTTCTACCGGCATCAAATAGCGCGGTATTCCCAGGATTTAAAGTATTTTTTTTTTTTTAAATCCAGTGAAAGCCCAACAGCTAGCCTACTAAAATTCACGATATTCATGAACTTTCTTCCTCTCTTTTCCTCCTATTCGTAGTCTCCTTTACATCCCCCTCTTCTTCTTGTCTTTTTCTCCCTCTTCCTCTCTTCGTCCTTTTTTCTTCTCCTCCCTTATCCTCTTTGTACTTTTCTTTTTCTGCCTCGTCCTTTTTTCTCCTCCTCATCTGTTTTTTTCTTCTCGTCTTTTTCTTCTCCTGCTTGTTATTTTTCCTTCTCCACCGAGTCTTTTTCTTATTCCCTTTCACAACCGTCGCTTCGTCTTATTCCTTCAATCTCAGGCCCATGCCGATAGACATAGCCTTGTTTTCACGGTGGTTTTAAAACACTCACGTTTGTGAGATTGTATATTATATCCTTCCAGACGCATGTTTCTATCGTAAACACTCTTCCACATTGGTATTTCAGTCTTAATCATCTTCTCCCTTCCTCATTTCTGTCACCTAACTCTCTCATAGTCTTAGTCATTATGTCTGCTTCTTCACGTGGAAATTAGTCCAGTTTATGAAGATATTGTTGGTGGATAGCCCAGTGTAGTTCTCATTGTCTCTGAGGAGACAACGGCTACAACACAAATGCCCCTACAGTTAGTCCAGTTTATGAAGATATTGTAGGTGGATAGATCTGCGTAGTTCTCGGGGGGGGGGGGGGTGTCTCTGGGGAGACAACGACTAACACAAATGCCCCTACAGTTAGTCCAGTTTATCTTCTACTTCTTTAGGTCGCTTGAAATATATTGTCTATATCTGCAATGTTGTTTCTTGTATAAACTTCACTGTCTGTTGTAGTTCATACAGAGGTCCATATAGTTTTGCTTCCAGTGTTGTTTCTCTGGGCCAGTGGGTTTGCCTCAATATATCATATTCGGGGCAGTCTTGAAGTACGTGCTCTGCAGTCTGGGGTGCCTGACCACATGTACACATGGCTGAATTGCCTATCTTAATTTTTTTATAAATGTGGCTGCGTAGTCGGCTGTGTCCTGTTCTGAGGCGCAGAATGACAATTTGTTCTGATCTGTTCATAGCTTGGTAGTCATCCTGCGTTGGTGTTGGTGGCTTTCTGATTGATTTGATCATCTTTCTCTTCTGATGGTACGTAACTGGTACATCCGGTTGCTCGTCTGCAGCACCTTCTTTAGCCAGTCGGTCTGCTCTCTCGTTTCCTGGTATTTCACAGTGTGACGGTATCCACTGCATGGCGACCTTGCGCTGGTTGCACAGTTCAGACAGTAAGGCTTGTATATCTGGTAATTTTCTGGACTGAAGTGCTAATCTTGCACCTGTCAGGAATACCACAGGCTGTGAACCGAGATTTGTGTTCAACAGTTTCTCGGTTGCCACATTGAGTGCCTGGATTTCTGCATCATAGTTGTTACAGAATTTCACCGTCGGTACTCTGGCCGTATCCCTAATGTTGTTTGGGTATTCTATGTACACTGCTGCTCCTTCATTCTTTACTGCATTTTGTGCTGATCCATCCGTGTATACTCGGACCCAGAGGTCCTGTGGGTATTCATCATCCAGGAAACTGAGAGTGACTGTCCTACGTCGCACGCTGTTCTGTTCATCCTTGTCGAGTATTCCTTTCACTTTTGTCTGGATGTATACTGGTAGTCCAGTCTCCTCTCTCCAAGGGGTTAGTTCTGGCACAGACTTTAGGGGGCTGTCAACTTCAGGCAAGTCTAAGGTTTGTCTACGAAGTCGTTTGGCCTGGTGGATAAAAATGCTTCTTTTCAATCGCCCCATTGCTAGGTTTTGGAATCTGTCCTTTATTGGATGGCTTGGCATACAGAGGAACGTTTCTGCCTGTGTTAGCACTTTCGTGTCTTTGCGTTCTCTCAGTGCTTGTATCCTCCCCATTTTCTCCATCTCCACTATAGGCGTTACCAACGGGCTGATCACCCGTTTGCCAGTCACTTTGATTACGGAAACAACAGCGAACGGATTGATTTGTCGTTGCCCTAAAGACGCCATTAGGCGTGATGGGAACAACGGCAAAGAAAATCTATTCGCTGTTGCCCTTAAGACGCCACTAGGCGTAATGGCCACTGACTGCTTTGTCGGTCGTTGGCTAAGGACGGAAGAAGAAGAAGACTATAGGCGTTGATTTCATTGCCCCCGTGATGACCCTAAGTGCCTGGTTTTGCACCTTATCTAGCTTTTGTAATGTGGTGTTTGATGCTGGACACCACGCAGCTGACCCATATTCCAGGTGTGGTCGTATGCCATGATCTCGAGTAGAAGGTTGGTGGGTCTATTGGCTCGTTAATCAGGATAAGCCCATTGTCATTGTAACTGTACTTTTCTCTTGTTGAGGTGATCACTGGCCCAAGACAGTATACATGTTGTTAGGTGTGTAGTGCGAGCGGATGATGAACTGCGTGTGGGTGCGAATGAAGGCGCGAATGTGTTTAGGCTCGTATGTATGTAGACCCTGCAACCCATACACTCACATGCAGTAGTCAAGGATGCTTGGACACTGCAGACACGTTTCAAAACATTTATTGACGAGAACACACATGGTATCAACAGGAACAGTCATTGTAAACAAGGTCATGCTGACCGGAAATCGATAGGTATACATTAGGCATTCAGCAAGCTGGTAAACATTTGAATATTCGTGCATGGTCAATACAATGTTCTTCAATAAGGACAGTTCGTGGCGTCGCCCTGGGATTACTGACTAAACGCGTCAGATACCTTAATCACTTTGACACATAGGTGCAACTTGGCATTCCCCGCCAATTGCACATTATCAGGCTGTAGTATAATAGCCGAAAAACACAGGCCTCGTTCTGACGTCGGCTGTGTACTTCTGATAAGCAGGTTACCATCAACCCTGCAGTAATGCTTATTGTAGACATAAATATGCCGCCAATCTGCGGCTCCCACAATATATCTTCGTCACTGGATTTCTGGATGGTATGAAGACTAATAGTCTTGGATGGCTACCTTGAGCACAACATATATATTCTGAAATGGAGGACCGGTGAGCTGCAGTTCACAGACTAGGCAATCTTCTAACATGTTCTGCCACCGAAAGCATAGTAATGGAAAAAGTCGGTATTACCTGTAACCGAATCCACAGAACTTAACAAGGAACTCTGCTGTCATTCCAACGCACAGAGATTCACTGGGGAAAACTGCCAGTGCAGTCACTTCGAAGATTCTCCCCGAAAAACACAATGGACTCTCGTCCCTTCAGAAACCCGGACACTTCCCGGCTTGCCGGAAGTCTAACTCAACTCCCGCTTAAAAAACCTGCCCATGGGCATATGCCCGAACTGTCTACCTTTGACCCTAAAGGTCAAACACAATGAATGAATAAACAAGGGAAGACAACCCCTAATCAACCTGACATCGCAGGTAAAGACACAATTATTCTTATGATAAAAACATAAGCAAATAACTTGACAGATGACTCCGTCAAAAATGACAGCAACATATTACTACAACCCCCCTGTAAAAAAAAAAATGAAATTTTTTTTTTTTAATATGTCCATGAGCAAGATTGCACAAGTATCACTTATGTGCTCATGAAAAAAATGAACCTAATATCAGGTACAATAGACGCATAAACAAAGCGTCTGAAGAGGATACAAATCATCTCCCAACATAGGAGAAAATATTTCCTTTAAGCCAAACAAACTAAGGGGGTACCATTAAAGAAACCTAAGTTGTTGGCAATACCAATCATATATCAAACATTACTAAATACTATAATTATAGCAATATACAAATGTCATGAATTACAATGCTATATTAGCAACATATCACTGATGGATGGACAAAATGAAATTTGTTAAATTATCTAAACATCATCCAAATACATTTGTATTACAACATATTAGGATATTAAGGACAGACCTAAGTCCGAAAGTGTATCAGGAAAAACTAGGACACAAGATTTAACTGGAATCATGTGGGCATCTAGACAATATGTCCGCCATCACATTATCCGAACCACGGATAGCTCGCACCGTGAAATGGAAAGGCTGAAGAGCAATAGCATAACGAGTAGATCTCGAGCTCTTCAAATCCTTACTTTGCATAGCCGTAAGAGCTTTTTGGTCGGTTTCCATAAAGAAATGCGCGCCCAGAAGGAACCTTTGTAGCTTAAGAATGGACCAAACCATAGCCAACAATTCACGGTCTAAAACCGAGTAATTCCTTTCTGCCGCATTTAGCTTCCTAGAAATATACATTACAGGATGCAGAGTTCCTGAATATTCCTGCATTAGCGCCGCTCCAATCCCAGTGGAAGAGGCATCACTACGAAGAACAAAAGTCTTATCAATCGTTGGTAGTCTTAAGATAGGATGAGATGAGAACAAATTCTTAACCTGATCCAATGAAGATTGGCATTCCTGGGACCAACGCACCATATTAGGAGAACCTTTTTTCAATAACGATGAAAGTTGTGCCATAATGGAGGACAGATTCTCAATGAATCTTCCATAGAATTGTATCAATCCCAAGAGACTACGCACTTGCTTTTTTGTCTTCGGAACCGAGATATTTAATATCTTCGAAATGTTTTGGTCCTCTGTCTTCAACAGACCATGACCAACTCGATGACCTAGGAAGGAAATTTCACTAAACCCAACAAAAGCTTTAGAGGGTTTTGCAGTCAAACTATGCTCACGTTTAGAGTAGATAGCAATTCCTTTAGACCCAAATAGTGTTCTTCCCAAGTATCGCTGAAAAGACAGATGTCGTCTAAATATGCGATGACATCTGCACGATCTGATAGAATTCGTCGCATCATGCGCACGAAAGTCGCTGGGGCGTTCATAAGCCCGAAAGGCATAAAATTCCATTGAAACAGACCCCTAGGTGTCGAAAAAGCAGTGAGAGGTTTGGCGTGTTCCGTCAGTGGGACTTGCCAATAACCTTTCGACAAGTCTAGTTTAGTAAAGAATTTAGCTTTAGAAAGTCTAATAAGTAGATCATCTAATAATGGCATAGGTTCAGCATCGAACTTCGTAACTTGATTTAATTTGCGATAGTCAACGCAAAGACGTATGTTATTGTCTTTCTTTCGAACAATAACTATCGACGAAGAATAAGCTGAAGTGGATGGTTCAATTATTTGCAGTTGAATCATTTCATCCAATTCTTTCTCGACTTGTGCTTGAAAATGAATAGGTATTGGGTATGGTCTTACTCTGATCGGATTACGATCAGTAAGTATGATGTCATGTTCTATGACATCTGTGTGTCCAGGAATGTCGGTAAGGACATCCTGATATGATTGTAGCGTAGAGGATACTTGACGTTGCTCCTCAAAAGACAAGTTCGAAGAGATTGTAACGTCCCTCCACGATTCCGTTGAATTCAGTGGAATCGCAGGAAGAGGTAAGTTAACGTCAGAAAAAATAGTTTCCTCATCCTGTATAACGGACAGGGATGAGATGTGACCATGTTGGACTGGAGAGTCGTCCATCGCCTGGAAAATAGGCTGCAAATAGTCTGGACGTTCAATAAACTCTGTTAGCATATTTATATGGAAGGTTTTATGCTTTCCATCCACATCGACGATGTAGTCGACATCGGAAATTTTGAAGACTATAGTGTATGGACCTTTCCATAAAATGAAAAGTCTGTTCTCTCTTGAGGGAAGTAAGACATACATGAATTTTGTTGTTTCCAAGAAAAACTATTATCAGGTTGGTAACTTTTATTAAAGTTCCTATAGTCACTGGGATCAACATGCTGAGGACAATTAAATTCCCTCCAATTCTTTAAAGAAGAACCATCACGTGATGGACGCGTTTGGCAATGTCCACAATCACGGTTATTCCTCTTAATAAAGTTGCTTCTATTTTTCCCTGTAGCAATATGCTTAACAGGTACATCGTACTGACTGAGCTGAGTACGATGGGTACTAACAGTTTTGTTTTCTTTTACCCACTTATCAGGAATCTGGGAATTCGATGCACGGTTTCCCTGAGGAATCTTAACATGATACTTATCAAAGTCCTCACCGTGATCCAAACTTGATTTACCTTTGTTGGCCTGACGTCAACTCCCATTAGAGGCAGTATTGTTATTCCGTGGGAAACTATATTTTCCACAAAAATTTTTGTTCCCATATTGCTTAATGTTACCATGAGCATTAAGTGCATGGATTTTTTTTTCTCCCAAATAGAAATTTGTTGCGGTGTGCATTCCCTAACCCCATGAATACGACCGATTATAAGATCCGCAATAGGATTAGGAAGAAGACATGCATGGACATCTCCTGTGAAGAAGGGAGTGTCAATCCTAATAATAGCAGTAGGATATTCTTCTATGGTCCCATCAAATGTAACACATTTGACCACTTTTCCAGTGGCACAGCAAGGATCTATCAGAGACTCCCTAACCCCGACGGTAGTACATCCCGAATCGAAAAGTACTGAGACTAGCCTATCATTTATTAGACCTTTATGTAAGATGAGAGATCCTCTCCCATCATGCGCAACTGTAGCAGGTAGAGCAGGAAGAGGGTGACCACAACTTAGAGTAGATACAGTCGATGAGTCGAACAATGTTAAGCATTGGGGGCATTCAGTTGCTCTCCCAAAATCGAAAGCACAACCAGTGATAGCCCTAGAGTTACCACTATCATTTACTGTATTACAGGCTCCATCAAACTCTTGTTGTGCAGAGTTTGCCTGTTGGAAAGGTCTTTTTTTGTTAAATCTAGGTCTGCCTCGATTATCATTTCCCCTGTAATTATTTCGACTATCATTTCCCCTGTAATTGTTATCATATTGCCTATTGTAATCATCATTCCGGTTTGAATCCCGGTTTCTAAATTCACCATCGTCATAATCTTGACGTCGAGAATGATTACCTCGAAAGTTCGAATGGTTATTATTACGATAACCCTTGCGAAAGTGTCTAAGATTATTACCATTAAAATTACGAGAACTACCATCTTGTCTCCAATTCATAGACGAAGAACCATCATGTGTTGGATTACTCCGCTTCTGAGTGTAATTCTGATTACTTCCCCTATTCCAGTTTTGTTGAGCACCCTGAAATTTTTTTTTGAAATTAGGGCCATATGGTGTTGCCGAAGCAGCTGGCAACCCTTCTTTCACTTTAGAATTGCTAACTGTAGCATGGGGATGCGCGGTGGCATACTGACAACAGTATTCCTCCATATCTTTTAAGTTTTTAGGCTTACGCTCATGAAGGAATGCAAGAAAAGAATCATTAACAGATGACAAAACCTTATCTCGCAATAATAAGTCCATTAGACCTTCATATGTTTTCTCAGTCTGAGACAACTCAACCCATCGTGTAAATGTACGACGTATTTTTGTAACAAAATCAGAGAAATCTACTCCATTTTCTGGCAACATTGTCCTAAAACGAAGACGATAGTCTTCTTCTTTTAGTTGGTATTTTTTTTAGCAATGCTGCTCTGACAACATCATAATTAGTCCTGTCATGTTCGTCTATTGTCATAAGAGTAGTCACTGTGTCACCTGTAAAAAATTCCATCAGTTGTTCAACATATTTTTCTTTTTTTATGTTATGCGTATCGCATAAAAATTGGAATCTATCTAGATAATCTGCTACGTCATCCTTTAAAGGATTGAAATGAGGCAATTTAATCCTATTAACAAACTCCTTTGTCGTACTCGAAGTTGTTTGCTGAGCACCCGTACTAGCCAATTTCAATTTCTCTAACTCCAAAGTTGCGAGTCTTTCATCAAGTTCCATCTTCTGTTTTCTTTCCTCATGTTCCATTTTTCTAATTTCAGCCTCAGCAGCAGCTTGAAGTTTTCTCTCCTCTGCAGCAGCTTGAGCTTGAGCTTGAATTTTTCTCTCCTCTGCAGCAGCTTGAAGTTTTTTGTCTTCCATTTCCATCTGGAATTTTCTTTCATCAGCAGCAGCTTGAGCTTTCCTCTCCTCAGCAGCAGCTTGAGCTTTTCTCTCCTCTGCAGCAGCTTGAAGTTTTCTCTCCTCTGCAGCAGCTTCTCTTTGATACCTTTTCTCTTCAAGTTCTAATCTTCTATTCTCAGCATCTAGCTTCTTTAGTTCAGCTTCTGCTCTCCTTTGTTCAGCTTCTGCTTTCAATTTAATTTCCTCTTTTTGTTTCTTTTCATCTGACTTTAATGCAATGGCGAATTGAGCAGATGAATATTCTTCCAATTCTTTACCAGACTTACCAAGGGTCAACCCTTGCTGGATGAAGAAATCCAATGTAGACATTCTGTCTAATGAGATCAGAAACCTGAAAAAATTAAATAAATTACCTTATCCCACTTCAATGGGAGACAAGTCTGAAATGCTAGACTTGTATACTCACTTCACTTTATTTCACTCTCTTAGTCTTAGACAAAGACCTTGTATGGTCCTATTGTTTATAATGTAACAAAAAATCACTTGAGTACCTGTGGAAAATAATTCCTTTATATCCCACTCACTATGGGCACAAGTCTTTTTTTTTTTTTAAAGAACTTGAATATGTATTTCACCTTGTCTCAATCTTTGAGGATAACAAGTCTTTTATCAAAGAACTTGTATAAATATCTTATATAATAATATTTTGTTAACAATCTCTATATGAAGAGTGTACCTTATCAATAATAATAATAATACATGACCAAGTGTATGTATGTAGACTGTGTATGACAATAATGTAGTACAATCAAAAATACAAAGACAAAGATACAGAACAATGACCGAAAACGTTCGCGGAAGTCAAATAAACAATACAGCAAAAAGTAAAGAAAATGTTACACAAATGTGTAATGATGACCGCGAAAAATAAACAAGACAAATGGCAACACTGTTATAAACGAAAAGGTGTAAAGAAATAAACGGAAGGAATGAGAGAAGAACAGATACAAACAAAATTAGTCGAAAATCAAAGAACGGAAAAATAACGAAAACAACTGTTTACAAACACTTGACCTCGAACAATATAGCTTGAATGCTCGGGCGTAGAAAAGTCTGTTGTTGACTGAAACGTGTAAACGACCAGCGGTACCGTTTACAAAAAGGGACTCGACTTGCAGTTGTGGTCCACGTAGCAAATGCCTAGATGTTAACTTCAGTACTTGTCCTGTTGTGGTTTATGTAGCATTATAACATAAATGCTAGCACTGTTTATCTGGGTCAACAGTTGATGACCTATTTCTGTCCTGTTGTAGCCAAAACTTGCAAGTGTAGAATTAGCGATGTGTGTTACAGCTGTCCAGTGTGTAGCTTAGACCCACAGATCAGAAATGTAATGTGTACTTGTCCTTCTCACGCAAATAGACCCATGAAATGTAAATTTCTGGACCACATTAATGTCATCAATAATGTTAATTGCTCGCTCTGTCCACAAGAAATGTATCAGAAGAGCCCACGTAACTGGCCACCAAAAATGTAACTGTACTTTTCTCTTGTTGAGGTGATCACTGGCCCAAGACAGTATACATGTTGTTAGGTGTGTAGTGCGAGCGGATGATGAACTGCGTGTGGGTGCGAATGAAGGCGCGAATGTGTTTAGGCTCGTATGTATGTAGACCCTGCAACCCATACACTCACATGCAGTAGTCAAGGATGCTTGGACACTGCAGACACGTTTCAAAACATTTATTGACGAGAACACACATGGTATCAACAGGAACAGTCATTGTAAACAAGGTCATGCTGACCGGAAATCGATAGGTATACATTAGGCATTCAGCAAGCTGGTAAACATTTGAATATTCGTGCATGGTCAATACAATGTTCTTCAATAAGGACAGTTCGTGGCGTCGCCCTGGGATTACTGACTAAACGCGTCAGATACCTTAATCACTTTGACACATAGGTGCAACTTGGCATTCCCCGCCAATTGCACATTATCAGGCTGTAGTATAATAGCCGAAAAACACAGGCCTCGTTCTGACGTCGGCTGTGTACTTCTGATAAGCAGGTTACCATCAACCCTGCAGTAATGCTTATTGTAGACATAAATATGCCGCCAATCTGCGGCTCCCACAATATATCTTCGTCACTGGATTTCTGGATGGTATGAAGACTAATAGTCTTGGATGGCTACCTTGAGCACAACATATATGTTCTGAAATGGAGGACCGGTGAGCTGCAGTTCACAGACTAGGCAATCTTCTAACATGTTCTGCCACCGAAAGCATAGTAATGGAAAAAGTCGGTATTACCTGTAACCGAATCCACAGAACTTAACAAGGAACTCTGCTGTCATTCCAACGCACAGAGATTCACTGGGGAAAACTGCCAGTGCAGTCACTTCGAAGATTCTCCCCGAAAAACACAATGGACTCTCGTCCCTTCAGAAACCCGGACACTTCCCGGCTTGCCGGAAGTCTAACTCAACTCCCGCTTAAAAAACCTGCCCATGGGCATACGCCCGAACTATCTACCTTTGACCCTAAAGGTCAAACACAATGAATGAATAAACAAGGGAAGACAACCCCTAATCAACCTGACATCGCAGGTAAAGACACAATTATTCTTATGATAAAAACATAAGCAAATAACTTGACAGATGACTCCGTCAAAAATGACAGCAACAGTCATCCTGCCAGTTTTCAAGCTCATCACCTCTCCTGTCCATGTGATCATAGCCCCAGCTCTGTGAGTGGCTATTGAAGTCTCCGCATACAATCAGTCTTTCTTTTCCTGGGATTGCGTCCAGTGCCAGTGGGCGGTCGCTCGGACAGTAGTAGTTGAGCAGGTGGAATTCTGAACTTTCTGTCCTGAGATGAAGCATCTGGTATTCCGCCCCCACCATATATGTTTCTTGCTGACATGCACTGATGTTATTCTTCACGAGTGTCAGTATTCCACCCTTTCGCCTGTCTTTTCGGTCTGGTCGATAGCACTGGTAGCCTCTGATTTTGAAGGCTATGTCCTTGTTGAGGTGGGTTTCTTGCAAGCAGCATACATTTACTTGCTCTTCATTTAGGATATATTCGAGCTCTAATTTTTGCTGTAGTCGTCTTTTTTACTGTTGATGCCTTCAGCATGCCAGTGCATTATTTTAAATGGTCTTTGCTTTGCTTGGCCTGTAGCTCTATTCTCATGCGTCCTGGCTCCACGGGGCAACTGAGAAGGACCTCCAGTAGTAAGGGTTGGGCCCTTCCGAGGCAGAGGGGCCGGCACTGCACCTGCCTGTGTGTCCGTCACAGGGCGAGTGCCATAACGTTTTGTAGATGTAGGCATATTTCCATTGCGCGTGTGCGTGGCATCCTGATTGCTGTGGTGCGCCTCTTGGCTGGTTGCCTCCGTCTTCAGCACCTTGACTTGCTAGGACAGACTGTGGTCTTGCTCGAGTGTGGGAGGGCATGGCCAGTCTTGGTTTTTCGGCCGCTGAGTCCAGTTTATGTATATGAAAATATTGTAGGTGGATAGCCATGCGTAGTTCTCGGGAAAGAAGGAGGAAGAGAGGGAGGGGGGAAGAGGAGACTACAAATAGTACTAATACCTCTGCAGGCATGTCGTAAAATGTAACTAATATGAGGTTGTACATGGGACTGACAACCTCATCATGTTAAAAAAAAAATCCCTATAGGGATCGTTTTTGCTTTGGCGTAGGATTCCTGAGGGAGACCATCTGCAATAGTGGCTAAATGTTGCATGAAGAGTGCAAAAAGATGAGGATGATGATGATGTAGGTGAATGCTTTTGATTGCTGTTGATAGTGCAAATTAGTAGCACGTTTATATGTTTCTTGGTGTTATACTTGTTGATTGTCAATGTTTCTTGGTGTAATACTTGTTTATTGTCAATGTTTCTTGGTGTAATACTTGTTGATTGTCATGAGATTCAGCTTTCTGCATAGCTTAAACTATCATCATTTTACCGTTAGCTCCTTATGGAGGCGCTGATTTTTTTAATGGAACACAAACTAGTTGATATCACTACACAGTAGTCCACTGTTCTGGAATCCCCAGGGCATAAGGAATAGAGGGAGAGAGACACACAGACACACACAGAGACAACGAACAACGAACGAACTTTATTTTCAAAGGGTTAAGAATTGGGCACGCAGGCCCGTCTGACATTCTGCCCTTCCTCTCTCTCTCATCATGTATACTGTATCCTTCCATCCTCACATTTACTTTAAGCATTATTAAGGCATTTATCATTATAAAGGTGATATAACATCAAACATTTGCAATAATAATCATAATTAAAGTATGTTTTAAAATAAAGAAGATAGATAGATAGACAGACAGACAGACAGACAGACAGACAGACAGACAGACAGACAGTTAGATAGAACGAACGAACGTACGAACTTTATTTTCAAAGGGTTAAGAATTGGGCACGCAGGCCCGTCTTACATTCTGCCCTTCTCTCTGTCATCTTGCATACCTTATCCATTCAATCGCACATGTATTTTGAACACTATTTAAGCATACAACATTATCAAGGTAAAATAATAACATACATTTGTAACATCCAGTCATAATCAAATTTAAGTATGTAAAAAAAAAAAAAAAAAAAAAAAATTTAAAAAAAAAAAAAAAAAAATAAAAATAAAAATAAAAAAAATAAAAGTAATTTTAAAAAATTAATTTAAAAATTTAAATTTAAAAAAAAAAAAACACACATACAATTTAAACCATTCATACGGTAAATTAGACATAATTTGAAACGTAATCAGATTATGGTGGTATATAATAAGAACTCGTGACATATTGGAAATCTGCTGCTGAATGACCTGGGACTTAGTGTGTTGTCAGCGCATGCGGAGAATGTTCCCACAGGTGAGCAGCTTTGAGTGAATTGTTGAGGCCTCCACTATACGAGATCCAGCTTTATTCCCTATGCTCCTTAGGGAGGTAAAGGGTATTGACTGATAGATGAGAATCGTGCATATAGGCCTGTCTTGCATTTTGCCCTTCCTCTTACTCATCTTTTATTGCTAGTTATCCAGACATTCTCCAACATACTTAAGGTATTAGTTTAATGGCGATGCAACATTATAAGTAGTATAAAGGCATACATTTACAGTATTTGATTACAATTAAGAAATAAGGTATATTAAAATGAAAAACTAGATCATCAGACCCTCCATACAGTATATTAGATAATAATTCGAAATGAAATCCCTTAGGGCGGCATATAATTGGCACTCATAATGTATTTGAACAGTCTACGATTATATGAGTAGGGACTGTGCATGTTTTTTAGATCATGTGGAAGATTGTTCCAAAGATGAGCAGCTGAGTAAGCCAAGATCTTCTTGAACAAATCTAGCCTGGGCTTGGGTGCCTGTAACTGGTTTAAGCGGTTACTACGTTTTTCATTGAATTTTAAAAGTGGCCACAAATACGTTGGAGCATTCTGTGACAAGATTTTGTGAGCGAATTTAGCTTTGTTAAATAGAAAGCGCTTTCTAAGGGGTAATATTTTAAGATAGTTATATAGATCTATACAATGTGTTTGGTGTTTATCAGCAACTAGGCGCACTGCACGTTTTTGAAGTGAATGAAGCCTTTTTGTGTTGGATATGGAACAACCATCCCAGATTGTGGAACAATAGTCTAGGTATGTTTGTATGTGAGATGTGTAGAACATTTTCCTTGCCCCCTCATCCAGGAAGTGTTTGATTTTGGCTAATTGGTAAACTTTTTGTGCCGTTAGCTTTGTGAGTGCACTTACATGTGAGTTCCAACTTAGGTGCTGGTCAACAGTTAGACCTAGAGTTTTATGTTCATTTACGTTTTCAATTAGTGATGTTCCAATGTAGAGCTGAAGTGTTGTTTTCTGCGAGTTTTGTAGTTTTTGTCTGGTTGATATTAACATACATTTCGTTTTACTAATATTTATTTGCATTCGATTCTCGTTGCTCCACTTAATAATATTATGTGTGTGTCAGTTTGTAAAGATAGTTCTAGTGCAGTGCAACTTTTGTCACTAGTGTAAACAGTACAGTCATCGGCAAACAGGTCACAGGATGAATGTTTGATGTACAGAGGAAGATCATTGATGTATACGGCAAAGAGAAGAGGGCCGAGAATAGAGCCCTGAGGAACACCGATATCGACAACAGTTGGGTTGGACAAAGAATTATTGTAAGACACCACTTGTTGTCTGTCTGTCAGAAATGATTTAATTAACTTCACCAGCTTAAGGTTTACTTTCATTGTTTCTAATTTTCTTATTAAAATAGTGTGATCTATCATATCGAATGCTTTTTTAAAGTCTACAAAGATTGCTCCACATAAATTATCGTTATTGATGTTTAGATGCCAGTTCTCTATCATTTTTGTTAAGGCTGTGTCGCATGAATGCTTTGGTCTAAACCCCGACTGACTATCAACAAGCAGGTCATTATTAGCTAGGTGTTCCATTGCTGTTTTGTGTATGTGTTTTTCCAGTGGTTTGGACAGCGATGATATAAGCGAAATGGGCCTATAGTTACCAAGGTTGCTATTATCTGATGAACCAGGTTTAACAAGAGGGTATACTTTAGCGATTTTAAAGGCAGATGGAAAGTAACTCCTTGCGAGACATTGATTATATATGTATGTTAGTGTATCAGTAATAGCTGGTGCAGCATAACGCAGTATTCGATTACTGATTCCATCAAGTCCCGATGAGTTATTATCTTTAAGATCAATAAGATAATTATAAACTTCGTTAACTGTTATAAAAGGAATGTCGCAGGGAATGGTTTTAGTACACTTGTTCTCGCAGAACGTAGATAATTCGCTGAAGTCACAAGGGGAAGAAGGTATGGCGGATTTTATATTGTGGATGTCTGCCTGAAAATGATTGCTGAAGTCTGTACAAGTAAATGAAGTATTGGGATTTTGTGAGTCTGGCGAATTTCTTTTGTTCACTAGGGTATTGATTGCCTTCCATATATTTCTACTGTTGCTTTTGCTTTGAACTAAATTACTAAAGTAGTTTTTCTTTTCTCTGCGAATTAAATATTGTACTTTGTTCCTTGCTGCCCGATATGTAATAATATCCTTATTTTTGTGCACTCGGTCCCTCTGCCTCATAGCGGCAAGTATTTCTTGTGTGATAAATGGAGATTTTATTTGTCTTTTTACGCGAATTTCTTTAGTAGGCGCATGCTTATTAAAAATACTGTCGTGTGAAATTCTAATCCACATATATAAATTAAAAAGTAAATGTAAAGCCTAACAAATAACTTCAATAAAAGGAAAGAAGAATGGTAAAGAACAGTGCTGTCACAATGACTGTACTCGAAATCCCCCTTGTTTTCTACTTCGTCTGCAAATTGTAACGTTTCCCGTTGATAGTAAAAGCCTACTGCATCACTACACGCTTTCTTCAATAAAACGTGTACTGCCTTTCTAAGAAAAACCTTGAGATACGCAAGCTGACCTATATTTAATATTCCATTCATGTCATTTTATACACTAAGTTACCATAAACGAAAGACAGATGGACTTAGGATAGAAAGAAGGGAGGGCTGAAAGCCGGAACGCATGCCACACTAACACGCGTCTCGCTATACAATTAAAGTCATCACGCGAGTAAGGCCACAAGCACTAATTATTTATCAATTTTTTCAAATATCCTAACAGTGTAATACTGGTTTTAAAAAACACTACCCATACGAGATGTCTAGGATATTAAAACAATTTAAAAAAACCTGTACATAAAAACGCTTATCTTGCGTGATAGGAAAACATGACATTATACTGGTTTACGTTTGAAAGCCTGACAGTACCCAGACACCACATCGTATTCGAAGTGAACAGGAGGTAGAAGAAAATGCATATTTTGAACGCAGCCCCTTAGCCCCATTAAATTTATATATTTGGGTTCCTTAGGACTTGCTGACAAAGAATATGTTAAACGTTACGCAAATAGTCTAGGAATTAACAAATTATAGCCAAAAGAAATAGTGAGGGTGTCAGTCAACACCAAAATCAGAATCGCTCAGTGGCAGATTTTGACACCACCATTGTACGGGAAATAGGTCGCCATGTTAAATCCTATTTGATTGGAGCGCAGTAAATGTAAGGCTAAACACGATTAGTCGGGCTACAAATACTATCTTTTGTTGTTAGGGGAGACGGAAGGAAGGGTACTGTTTTTTTTCAACGCTTGTGTAAACATGGCACGATTGGTTAGACCCGCCAATATAGGGTTTAAAAAACCTGAAAAAACGCTTATTAGGAAAATTAGGAGAGGTTAGTTCAGTACCACATTTTTTTCAAATAAACTTACTACAGAACCAGTGCGTTGAGCACCAGTGCTTTTTTTCTAAATAAAAGCCTGGGACATCGGCAGATCGAAATTGTGCTATATTCATTGCCAGTCAACGTAACTGTGTATTATTCCATGAATTGTGGGACTGTGGTCCTAAAGTTATTGAGCAGCACCTGGTCTGAGCTTTGCTGAATCTGGAGGCTGACAGCATACTCCTGGGTCCAGATAGCGACCAGTGCGGTGTCTCCAGAACACAGGGGAGCAATCGAGCAGAGGAGTCTTTTTCTGCCGCCATCACGAAAGTTAAGCCTCTGTGGCCAGTGGAGCTCAACATTATGTGTCCCCTCAAAAATTGACATTTAAGTAAAAAAGAGGGACAATATCTTGTTTAAATTGACAGGAACTGTGAACTTTTTCCCCATACTATTTCCCAGATAAACAAACACTTGAAGTCATGATGACAAATAACAACATAGCTTGAAAAACAAAACCAGTATTACCTCATAGTACTACTACACAACTGACACACATAGGATAATAATAATAAAATATGTCACTACAAGGTTCATATTATAAATTATGTACATATAAATTGTGATTACATTTGATTGTGATTCCTGGTTCACTGTTTAGTTGAATCAGGATATATAATAGTGAAAGTAATTAATACATATATATTTGAAACTTTTACCATTGACTCAATTAAGTTAGTCTTATAGAGTGTTAAATGTGTGTGAGTGTCACAGTGTTGTCAAGTGTGGTGGAATAAATTAAATTGTTTATCTGTCTGTTGTTGTTGTGACTTACACTTCATCATTTACATAACCCTAGACATTTAACGTAGTCATCACAATATTCCAGAATAATTCTGACTGAGTTATAAATGTGGTAGCAAGTAAGGTTATCTGTAAAACACTACACCTATTAGATACAGATACCTTCACAGCTGATCTCAGTCAGTACACTAAGTCCCCTATAAATATTTATAACATCCCACTTTACCACAAATACTATAAAATGTCCGCGTCCAATATGCAATGGCGTCATCAGGATTAGGAAGTTGGTAAACATCGGCGAAAGACGCATTTCGCAAATCATTTAAAAATAATTCTTGGTTGAAATTTTTTAGACTTCTATATTCAATACTGATGTGTTTATTTTTTGGAGATTTGTACCCATTTTTTGCCCAAGTGCAACATATGGGATAGTGGTCACTCATAGCAATAGTAGGGATGGAACATTCTATAATGTTTTCTGGACAGGTTACATAGATGTGATCGATCAGTGTGGATGATGTATTTGTCACTCTGGTAGGTTTGTTGACTATTTGTTTCATGTTGTACGATGCTATGATGTTGGTCCATGTTTGATTTGGCTTATGCATATCAATATTGAAATCACCAAGAAGAATAATTTCATTGACTGTAGTGATAACTTTATCCATCATGTTCGTGAAATCTTCAAACCATGTTGTTCCTACACTGGGATTACGATAAAGATATCCTATTACAATGGGTCTTTGCTTGTGTGGCTTTACCTCTAACCATATGCATTCTATATCTATGGTCTCTAGATCGTTCTGCGGCGATAACTGAGAGAAGTGGAAATATAGACTGCTAAACCTGTCTCTAATTGTCTACTAGAATCTCGCCGAATAGTTTTAAAACCAGTACGTGCAATGTCACCGTCTGTTATTTTCTCATTCAGACGACTTTCTGAAAGCCCAAAAACATGGAAATTATGATTCAGAACTTGTGTGAGTTCTGGAAGTTTACCTAGAAGATGGTTTACGTTCAGATGGCCAAGTCGTAAACCATTCATGGTTAGTAGCTGTTCATAAGTACCTGGCATTTATGTTATGTAAAGAAGCTTGCGCTCAAATACTAAATTTAACTAATTTTACCAATGAAGGGGAATTAATGGTGGTATTAATAAGTGGGGCACATTGAAAACTTATTACAAACAATTCAGCCAATTGAATTACGTCAAAAACAGGTGAAAAATGTAACAAATCAAGCGCTCATATCAGACAGTCAAACAGTGTGGAGAAAGAAAATAATAATAATATAATAAAATTATATATATATATATATATATATATATATATATATATATATTATATATATATATATATATATATATATATATATATATATATATATATATATATATATATATATATATATATATATATATATATATACACAACAACAATCGACAGTTGCTGGTGTTACAGAGACAACTAGTGAGGCAAACAGTCGTTGTTAATATGGAGTAGAGGGTTGTTGAAAATAGAAGTGCGGTGGGTTTGGCCGTGATAGATGATGCATGTGGTAGAAAGCGGGATATTGAGGTACTGTTGTTGAATGAGACACACACAGAGAGGTAGAGAGAGAAACACAGGGAGAACAGAACTGGACACAGGCATGACAGGAATAAAGAAGACATGGACAGATTTTGAATTGACGACACAGGACCAGGAAGGCTAAGCATGTTGTTGTTGAGGACCTGTGCTCCATGGATTGCTGAAAGGTGCTGATAATGGTATTCCACAACTGCTGAATATATTTTCAGCTATCTCCTTATTCATTTTTTTAGCTCTGATAATGCCTTTTAACTGTCCGATTGGCTGAGCAATTAGAACTTTTTCATTTCACGGCAGAGTTACCGGGTTCCGGGATCGGAACCTGGTAGCATCGCGCTGCAGTTGACCCAGCTGTGAATGGGACCTGGTTGTGCTCTTGAGTTACGGAAGGAAAGGGCAGCGAGAATCCCTTTCTCATGGTAGCGAGGAAAAGGAACCACTCCACCTCATACAGCTGGACCTAATATGTGAAAGGCTCTAAAACTTCACTCTCCCTACGACAATTTCTACTATGGGACTACCTTTATCTTAATGCCTTTAGGGATGATAACGTTTGTTTACGTTTAAATATTGACATAACGAAATGGAAGCAAAAAGTTCATTAAAGTTACTTTTGAACGCCTGGGTTTAAATTTCTGAAGACTTCTGGTAACGTAATACGGATAAACAAATGCTTAAGACAGTACCAAAAAACGTGATTGATAAGGAGAAAAGTCAGAGGTAAATACGCAAAAAAAAAAAAGTTAATGGTAGTCCTATAACAGATACTGCTGAAGGGGAGTGAAGTGTTAGAGACTTGACTTTACTAGGTCTCATCTTTATGAGGTGGGTTGACTGGTTCGCTTACACGCTGCGCTTGCCTTCCCTAACGCAAGAGTGAAGTTCAGGTACACATTTACAGCTGGATAGCTTGGATCGAGACGGTACCAATTTTCAAATTCTGAAACTTTGACTTGAGAAGCACGCGCTAATTCGCTGCACGACTCGACGTTCTATAACGACAACTCAGGTATCGTAATTACTATTGGATTTTAACATAACACAGGTAGCCGAACTTTGCATGACTCCTCCGGCCGTGAGATGGATGCCACATGGAAAGAGGAAGAGAGGTAAGACCAAGAAAGTCATGAAAAAAAAAAAAGACTCCATGACAGAGGCAGAGAAGGTGGCATTAAGGCGAAAAGAATGGTATCGTATGATTTTTTATTCATTTAAAATAAAGTTGTGCCTCGTAATGGCGAGGCGCGTCCCGTTCAACCTAGTCGGTTATATTAGGGCACATGTCCAATCATAACAGATCTTTAGGTCTGATAACTTAGTTGATTTTTGTATCCTATGTTGAGTTTTGGGCATACAGCCAGGTTATGTCCTTCCCCGACTTGACATATTAAGAAATTACAGACTTTCATAAATTCGTGATTGCGTAGAATAGAAGGCTGAAATAGTGCGACAATGTCACGAAAGGTGGAACTGATGACAAGAACCAGACATGTGCCAGTTGAACAAGATATGAGAAGAAGATGCTGGGGCTGGATAGGACACACATTCGGGAAAATGGGTGCTTGCCTAAAATAGAAGGATTGTAGCTGTGTGACAAGATCACTAATGTGGAACTGATGACAAGAACCAGACATGTGCCAGTTGAACAAGATATGAGAAGAAGATGCTGGGGCTGGATTGGACACACATTCGGGAAAATGGGTGCTTGCCTAAAATAGAAGGATTGTAGCTGTGTGACAAGATCACTAATGTGGAACTGATGACAAGAACCAGACATGTGCCAGAAGAACCAGACGTGAGAAGAAGCTGGAGATAGATAGGATACACACTGAGCAAACTTGCTGATAGATTTACCAGGCAGTCCTTGTTCTGAAATCCCCAGGTTAAGAGAGGCAGAGAATGACCAGGGAATACACGGAGAAGAGAGCTGGAGATTTGAAGGGGATGAAGAAGATGTGAAGAGACCGTGAACTGATGACACAGGACAAGAAGACTTGGCGTAAAGCATATGCAGCGTAGGAAGTTGAAAGGTGATGATGATGATGTCTAAGTAACTAATTTACCTTCGATTACGTTGTTGCTTTTCAGTTTTACACACACAAAATAGGGGTAAAAAAAGCAGAGGAGGGTAAGAGATTAGTGGCGTCACGTAAGGGAAGGCTTGGGGGAGGGTTAAAAAAGGGCCAAAAAATTGAGTGACGTCATATGTAGACGACCCCTAAGACAAGGTAAAAATAAAAAAGAAACAGGAGACAAAGAATAATACAATGATCGTCATTATAAAAGATTGCAGCGAGAACACCAGTAGAGTACAAATGAGGCGGCGCGGTATAAACTTGATCCGCCTGTTGACACGTGATTGACAAGCTCATTAAAAAATCATCTTAAGATGAAGTCGGAATGCTGGGTTACTCGTAACAGATATACACTTTTGAGGATCGCAGCGCGAAAGACAAGATAGCGTGACGCGATGGATAACAAAGGAAAAAATAAAACAAGTAGATAATGATTCCAAGGGTGTAAAAATAACACAGGTAGTCCCGTAGACGATACTGCCGTTGTCGAGGGAAATGTTAGAGACTTCGCTGTAGTTGTACTAAGTTTCAGCTTTAATAGGTGGGAGTAGCTGGTTTCCTTGCTTGCCATCTTTGCCTTCCCTAACTCGAGCTTGGTCGGGTACCCAATTACATCTGGGTAGACTGGAGCGTGACGCTACCTGGTTTCGAATCCGGTTACTTTGCCTTTAGAAGCAAGCACTCCTACTAATCTGTTACTCGACCCTCATATATATATATATATATATCTCTCCTCTCCTCCCCCGTTATATTGATGAGATAACTTTCGTTGACCTAGCAAGAAAGCAGTCACTCACGGGTTTTACATTTTTTTTTTTACCTTATTATTTTTGGGGGTTATTTTAAAAATAAGTAAATAAAGGCATTACTCCTGAGATCAGCTAATGTTGATTAGTTCATGGCTTGTATATTTTTGTTAGGGCGGGGATTGTTTCTTATCTGTCAGAACTGATTGAAAATTGTCCATGCAACAAATAAACCTTGAACTCACCACTTACTTTGATCGTGGCAAATCTGATCTTTCATTTCAGTTTGCGAGCTCACTGTGGTGGATTTTGATGTTATGAAATGTTGTTGATATGTTTCCTTATTGTACTGAATGAGGCCAGCTGTGAAGGTCCCTGATTCTAACAAAATTAGGGTTGAGTTATCAGGGTCCCTTGCTGCTACCACCTTATGGCCTCAAGCAGACTTATTCTTGACTAGTATGAATGATAGCTACGTCTAATGTCTAGGGATATGCAAGTGTGGTGTGATGGTACTTTAACAATAATACACATCTATACAAACAAGTATTAAGGTCTATGATTAAAAGAAATAACACCTGGGATAAATTAGTACAATTAATAATTTTCTGTATGATTTATTGGGTCCTGAACCTAGTATTCTTCTGGTCAGGACTTTAAAATGAAAAGAATTCAAGATATATACCAAATGTAAATTTTAGACCCAAAGTGACAATTGTCCAAACAAATACAGTTTAACTATACTAATAGTGTTACTAAAATTTGTCTATTACTAGTTTCTAACACTGGATGGCGGTTTGGGATTCTATAATCACTCCCAGTCTCTTTAATATACACTGTCACTGTTAAGTTCTCTGGGGAAATAGTTTATTCTTGTTATACAGGGGGGTGCTGGTCTTAAAGCTGATGTAGAGTTGGGGTGCCAGATATTTTACTTATCTGGGCACACTTGAACAGTCTGTACTTGGTGTCACACGATTTCGCTATGATAATGGCCAAAAGTAACAGGGTAGACTCTGCAGGTCCCTGTCACTACTGTGCATGAAACGACTTCTCACTGCTTCTCATAGACATCTGGCACCGGACTAGTGCCAGATTAAAACCCTGTAACAATGAAATAATGTCTCCTTGTTGATATCTTACTTAAACTGTGTTTTATATATACAAAAGAGAATACATAAGAAATAAAGAGCTGGGTCACATCTAATGGACCAATCCAGCACATCCATTCCACAGTGTACCAGTGTTGTTCACATGTCTCTCCTACTGTCGTGAAACGAGTGTAACCCACTACTTTGTTAATCACTATGTCGAGATACAGATTTGCTTCAACCAATCAACGAGCACAGTTCAGCAGTCTCTGGGACAGAATAAATTAACGGCCTTCATGTTCACGCCAGATGGCGGATTAAAACTGAATAAAATTAGGCTGTACGAGCAAAAGACGAAACCGGAGGAAACCAATCAGCTTGCTCCGCCAGGAACCAACCGAAAGCCTTGCTTAAGAATTCACCTACCTATATAATCGAGCGGATTTTATGCATAATCACACATCACCGAGACGACGCCAGAGATACCGACCGACTGAAGAGGAAGAAGCTGTCACCTTGATTTAGAGCTTACCTGAGGGCATCGACCTGCATCCTACTTCGCTAAGTCGCGTCAAAAAACTGGCTGTTTGAATCTTAGAGGGTAAATATGTTTACGATAACCTTTAGGAAAATAGGCTTTCCGCAGGTCTATAATGTTGGTATTTGTTGTGTGTCATTTATACTACCTATCAGGTTACTGATTGTATCTTGGGGAAATTAAGTATAATGATTGTATTTCCTATTATGATTGAATAGACGAAGGCTAATAGGACTCATACTTCAACCTATTGTCTCCTATACTTCAATCTATTGTCTCATCTAACTCCAACTGCCATATAACCAAAACATTCCTTGTTAGGACTCAACCTATTGTCTCCTATAACTTGTCTATTATCTCAGATAAGACCAACTGCCATATAACCAAAACAGTCCTTGTTAGGACTCAATCTATTGTCGCATCTAACTCCAATCTATTGTCTCCTATAACTCCAACCTGATATATCACCAAACAGTCCTCGTCTCATATACTCCTATCATAAGAACATAACGTTATTGTTAGGATATGTTACCAGCTTGTATAGCACTCGTCAGAGAGGGCCTGGTATATTATAGGGGGAAGGAAACGATTGTATCACCTAAATGTACATATTATTGGATGTCTTGAATTTATATTATGGGATGTATTCATGTATTGAATGTATTCATGTATTGAATTTATATTATTGATGCATTGAATTTATATTATTGACTGTATCCATGTATTAGTTTTATCAGAAAGAATGCTTTGCAAGTAGACACCTGTCTTGTCTCGCTATTGCTAAATCATACTGAGCCATGTTGTCATTCATCCTACATGCAAACACTGAGGCACACGCTCATTTCATCCACATTAGAAATAGGTGGGCTTGAGGACAGAAATTAGCCCCTATTTTTGCTTTGTTACAGGTTTCAGTCGTGTCATAAAAACTGAGATCGTATGTTCGAGTCAATCCCGCTGCCTGGAACTCCGCAGGAGCATAGAGGTTGACCAGACTCTACATCTTTGGTCCCCCTCAGTCTTGGGTGGGCTAAAGGAACGATACTCTGCCGTTGTTGTGTGAACCAAACAAAGAAGAACAGACTTAAGAGAGATGAGTACACATTAGTACCATTTCTGTCAGCATTGTGAGCATAGAAACTGTCAGTGATGAGAAAGTGAATTAGCATAGCAAGAGACAAAATTAACAGCATAGCTGATAAGTGTTATATCCTTAATTAACAGCACAGCTGATATAATTTTTTTTTGTTCCTATAATTGGAAAACTTGTTGTAAAATATTTATATATATAAAATAAATATTTGTAAATCACATGTAAACTTACAATTCCATTACATCCCATTTTTTTTCAACATTCACCCTTCAGCACAAGAGTAGATAGTGTATATACTAAATAAATACTTAGGAAATTGTATTTGAAGCCTTGTCAATTTTATCATTGTTAAGCAAAATCTGTTTCCTTGTTTTTTTAATATCACAGTTAGTTACACAGCGGAGGTGGCGCTTTATGTCGGTCTCCTCTCTACTATTGTTTCGAGATCAAATCATTCACAGCCGTAACTAATTTGTGATACCAGTAGTCCTCTCAGACACTGGGACTTCACCATTTTCTGCAGAAATTCTATTTCTGTAATTGTCAGTACTATACTGATCCAAGAGCCAAATAAAACCTCTCGCCACACTGGGGGCTCGTTCCTGGGATATTTCTGTATATCTTGAGCCATACTTAGTCTATTCATCCATCTACACTCTATCTTGTGCCACCCATAGATAACATAAGAAACAAATTTTTGAAAAAAAATTCTATAATAGGATTTTTTTTATTGTTTTCTTAGGAGGAGTACCATTTAGTACTCAGTAAATAGTTGATGCTCACAAGGTTGCACGGAAATTATTTGTTCATTTAAATTAATTAAGTTTAATTACAATAATTGGGTTATAGTAAATTTACATACCCTATCTAAGTAACGCCATGGCTGATCTAGTGAAGTTCAGGACTGCGATCATGCAGATGGGTAAGGAATTAAACATGACAGGTGATGCTCTTACTCAGTATGTCACAACAGAAGTGGACAAACACATGGATAGGGAAGAAAGAAAGTTGCAATTAGAGACAGAAGCCAAAAGACTGGAAGCTGAAAGAGAAGCCAAAAGACTGGAAGCTGAAAGAGAAGCCAAAAGACTGGAAGCTGAGAGAGAAGACAAAAGACTGGAAGCTCAGAGAGAAGACAAAAGACTGGAAATTGAAGCCAAGAAATGGGAGGCTGAAAATGAGGCAAAGAAAATTGAAGCTGAGGAAAGGAAATTACAAGCAGAGAGAGACCATCAGTTGAGATTAAAAGAGCTTGAAATTCAGGCAAATACTGGCAATAATGGTGGTAGCTCACCTCACTCAGAGAGTAGCTCCAGCCAGAGCACCTCAAGTGGGGCCATGAATTTTCATCTGGACCCATTTGTTGAGAAAGAAGACGCCATTGAGTCGTACCTGGATAGATACGAAAGACTAGCCACTACCTATGGCTTAGTGAAAGAAAAGTGGAGTCTTAAACTATCTCAGGGATTGAGAGGTGTTGCCTACGATGTATATTTGAAGCTCTCAAGAGATGACCAGGAAGATTATGAAATCCTGAAGCAGGCACTGCTTGTGAGATATGAAAAAAACTCAGAATCATATAGAAAGAAATTCCGAAGAGCTAAACTTCTTCCAGGAGAAAACTATCACCAATTCTCTGCTAGATTGGAAACCTATTTGGAAAAATGGAGTAGTTTAGGAAAGTGTCAGGATCTGAAAGAAATTATAATGATGGAGCAAGTGAACGAGTCCATGCCTCAAGAAATGAGTAAGTTTATCATGGAACAAGAAGCAGAGAGATTGGAAGATATTGTAACTGTTGCTGAGAGATATCAAGCAGCTCAGGCAGAATTATTAGGAAGTAAGAAGAAGCAGGGTGAAAACTTCAAATCATCACAAAACTATACCAAATATGAACAAAAGGACCATACCACAAGAAACAAACAAAGATTTGACCAAAAGGACAAAAACCCTCTAAGATCGGATAAGACACCTTACCGGAAGGAAGGAAAGTGGTGTAAAACTTGTCTAATGAGTAACCACAATACTGCGGACTGCAGAAGGAAGAATCCTCCTCATCATGCTGCATGTCTTACAACAGGGAATCAGGGAAGGAATGAACTGGCAGTAAGTCAGAAGGACTTCCATCATCCCCCTGTCTGTGAGGAAGTGACCGTGAATGGCACTCAAGTACTGTGTTTATATGACACAGGTTTGGAATTCGACTCAGTCGTGAGTGCAACCCTAGTGCACCCTGACCAACTTACCACAGAAACAGTGGACATACAAGGGGCAATGCAGGGAACTGGCACCATGACACTTCCCATAGCAAGGATCAACATAAGATCTCGCTATGTGGAAGGAGAAATCAAAGCAGCAGTGATGGACGACCCTATTTACCCTTTGATTTTGGGGTGTAGGTATGTTTTCCTTGGAGAACCTATAAAACCTGTAGTTATGGCAACAGTCCAGACGAGGGAAAGCTCCAGGAAAATGGAGGAGAATCCTATCAATACTCATCCAGAAGAGATGAAAAAGGCTCAGGCAGCAGATAGCACACTGAAGCCTTGTTTTGGCAAATTGCCTAAAGCACATAACCCTCCAGAGAAAGGAGACTTGTATATGAAGAATGGCCTACTATACAGAAAAGCTGGAACAGGACCTAAAGGGCATGGACAGCTTGTAGTGCCAAAATCTTACAGGGAGAAGGTTATGACGCTAGGACATGCTATACCCTTCAGTGGACATATGGGAATAGGGGCCACTGGACAAAGGATAGCCTGTCACTACTTCTGGCCAGGAATTACAGAGGACATAAAAAGATATGTAAGATCCTGTCCAGAATGCCAAAGAGTAGCTCCTAAGCATAGGACTGCACCAGCAACACTGGGAGAAATGCCTATTATGGGGACCCCGTTTGAACGTGTTGCAGTGGATATTGTTGGACCCCTCACTAGGACCAAGAAGAGAAATGCATATATCTTAACCTTGGTTGATACTTGCTCTATGTGGGGAGAAGCAGTGGCCATGTCAGCTATAGATTCAAAGCATGTGGCAGAGGCACTGTTGACAATATTCACCCGATTAGGTTTCCCGCATCAGATATTGACTGACAATGGGTCTCAGTTTAAGGGAAAGCTAACACAAGAAGTATTCAGGATATTTCAAGCCAGGCACTATCATTGTAGTCCCTACCATGCCCAAGGGAACGGTCAAGTAGAGCGGTTCAATGGTACGCTAATTTCAATCCTTAGAAAGCTGGCGAGTGAAAAACCTGATACTTGGGATACCTACTTACCCGCTGCACTATTTGCATATAGGGAAGTACCCCACAACTAAACTGGATTGGCTCCAGCTACATTGTTGTTTGGAAGACCAATCAAAGGTCTACTGGAAGCATTGCTGCGGACATGGACTGATGAAAAGGCAGAGGAAACAGTGACTTCCGCATACCAGTACGTCAACGAGTTGACATCTTGCTTGAAAGCAGGTTGGAAACTGGCCAATGATAACTTAAGACAGGCCAGGAGGAAGCATGCTACCTACTACAACAAAAAAGCAAAGGATAGGGAACTGGAGGTGGGTGAAAAGGTGTTATTACTGTTGCCAAGCAGCAATAATAAATTGCAGATTGGATGGCAGGGACCCTATGTCATACTGGAGAAACTTTCCAGGACCAATTATAAGATTGACAAGAAAGGAAAGGAGAAGGTATATCATGTCATTCTTCTTAAAAAATACTATGACAAGGAATCATCAGAAGTTGCACATATCATGACCCTAGCCATTGCAACAGAAATGCACGGTGAACCAATTCACTCTATGGAGTATCCACTCACAACTACAGAGAATTATGTTCAAGTAAATATTAGTGAACATTTAACTCCAGAGCAGAAGAAGAGGGTTCAGAAGGTGTTGGAAACCCATGCTGATGTGCTCACAGATAAGCCAGGTCGTACGAATCTGTTAGAGTATGACATGAAGGTTACCGACCCTACCCCAGTATGCATGAGAACATACCCTATACCCTATGCGAAAGCCCAAGCACTAAGGGAGGAAGTTGATTATCTGTTGAAGGAGAAAATTATCTCGAAGTCAGACTCTCCCTATAGCTTAAGTGTGGTGCTATTGAGAAAACCGAGAGGTGAACACAGGTTATGTATTGACTACCGGAAGCTTAATGCGATCACAGAATCTCAGGTGGACCCATTACCTGACACCAACCAGCTGTTCTCTAGACTGAGTAAGGCTAGGTATTTATCGAAGGTAGATCTAAGCAAGGGATACTACCAAATACCAGTGAAACCAGAAGTTAGGAAAATGCTGGCATTTAGTACATCAGACGGACACTACGAGTTTAATGTACTACCCTTTGGGCTGAAAAATGCTTCAAGTATCTTTTCAAGAATGATGAGGAAATTGTTGGAACCTCTACAAAATCCCCATATCACTAACTTTATGGATGACATTCTTGTTGCTACAAACACATTTGAAGAGCATATAGTAGCGCTCTCCATGTTGTTTGACAGACTGAGAGAAACTGGATTGACTGCACGTCCAACCAAGTGCTATATCGGTTGTAAGGAGTTGGAATTCTTAGGTCACACTATTTCTACAGGTCATATGTCTCCTGACCCAAAGAATATAGAGAAGTTAAAGAAGGCACCCAGACCTCAAACGAAGAAAGATGTGAGATCATTCGTGTCATTATGTGGGTTCTATCAGAAGTACATACCCCACTTTAACTCTCTGTGTGCACCATTAACTAACTTAACGAAGAAGGGACAGCCTGATAAAATCCAATGGAATGCTGATTGTGAAAAAGCTTACACAGAGCTAAAAGCAAAACTCACCAGCAAACCAATCCTTACACTACCTGATATCACACAGGAATTTGTATTAAGGACGGACGCTAGCAGTATAGGGATAGGTGCAACTCTCTTGCAGAAATCAAAAGCCCAGCCGGAGGAACTTTTACCAGTCGCCTACGCCAGTAGGAAGCTGAATGCAGCTGAGTTGAACTACTCGACCATAGAGAAAGAATGTTTAGCTCTAATTTGGTCCATCAACAAATTTTCACCTTATCTGTATGGGACACACTTCATTGTCCAAAGCGATCATCAACCTTTAACATTCTTGGCTGCATCTAAAAAGCTAAATTCGAGATTGTTAAGGTGGAGTCTACTTCTGGCGCCTTATTCCTTTACCGTGAATTACATTCCGGGAAGAGACAATGTAGGAGCTGATTTTTTAAGTCGACACCCTAGTACTCTGGAAGGACAGACGCAAAAGGATTAACCACAGCAGGGGTTTACACGTCAGCTATGACATGTCACAGCTAGGAAAGGAGGGGGCTATGTCGTGAAACGAGTGTAACCCACTACTTTGTTAATCACTATGTCGAGATACAGATTTGCTTCAACCAATCAACGAACACCGTTCAGCAGTCTCTGAGACAGAATAAATTAACGGCCATCATGTTCACGCAAGATGGCGGATTAAAACTGAATAAAATTAGGCTGTACGAGCAAAAGACGAAACCGGAGGAAACCAATCAGCTTGCTCCGCCAGGAACCAACCGAAAGCCTTGCTTAAGAATTCACCTACCTATATAATCGGGCGGATTTTATGCATAATCACACATCACCGAGACGACGCCAGAGATACCGACCGACTGAAGAGGAAGAAGCTGTCACCTTGATTTAGAGCTTACCTGAGGGCATCGACCTGCATCCTACTTCGCTAAGTCGCGTCAAAAAACTGGCTGTTTGAATCTTAGAGGGTAAATATGTTTACGATAACCTTTAGGAAAATAGGCTTTCCGCAGGTCTATAATGTTGGTATTTGTTGTGTGTCATTTATACTACCTATCAGGTTACTGATTGTATCTTGGGGAAATTAAGTATAATGATTGTATTTCCTATTATGATTGAATAGACGAAGGCTAATAGGACTCATACTTCAACCTATTGTCTCCTATACTTCAATCTATTGTCTCATCTAACTCCAACTGCCATATAACCAAAACATTCCTTGTTAGGACTCAACCTATTGTCTCCTATAACTTGTCTATTATCTCAGATAAGACCAACTGCCATATAACCAAAACAGTCCTTGTTAGGACTCAATCTATTGTCGCATCTAACTCCAATCTATTGTCTCCTATAACTCCAACCTGATATATCACCAAACAGTCCTCGTCTCATATACTCCTATCATAAGAACATAACGTTATTGTTAGGATATGTTACCAGCTTGTATAGCACTCGTCAGAGAGGGCCTGGTATATTATAGGGGGAAGGAAATGGGTGTATCACCTAAATGTACATATTATTGGATGTCTTGAATTTATATTATGGGATGTATTCATGTATTGAATGTATTCATGTATTGAATTTATATTATGGATGCATTGAATTTATATTATTGACTGTATCCATGTATTAGTTTATCAGAAAGAATGCTTTGCAAGTAGACACCTGTCTTGTCTCGCTATTGCTAAATCATACTGAGCCATGTTGTCATTCATCCTACATGCAAACACTGAGGCACACGCTCATTTCATCCACATTAGAAATAGGTGGGCTTGAGGACAGAAATTAGCCCCTATTTTTGCTTTGTTACAGGTTTCAGTCGTGTCATAAAAACTGAGATCGTATGTTCGAGTCAATCCCGCTGCCTGGAACTCCGCAGGAGCATAGAGGTTGACCAGACTCTACATCTTTGGTCCCCCTCAGTCTTGGGTGGGCTAAAGGAACGATACTCTGCCGTTGTTGTGTGAACCAAACAAAGAAGAACAGACTTAAGAGAGATGAGTACACATTAGTACCATTTCTGTCAGCATTGTGAGCATAGAAACTGTCAGTGATGAGAAAGTGAATTAGCATAGCAAGAGACAAAATTAACAGCATAGCTGATAAGTGTTATATCCTTAATTAACAGCACAGCTGATATAATTTTTTTGTTCCTATAATTGGAAAACTTGTTGTAAAATATTTATATATATAAAATAAATATTTGTAAATCACATGTAAACTTACAATTCCATTACATCCCATTTTTTTCAACATTCACCCTTCAGCACAAGAGTAGATAGTGTATATACTAAATAAATACTTAGGAAATTGTATTTGAAGCCTTGTCAATTTTATCATTGTTAAGCAAAATCTGTTTCCTTGTTTTGTTTAATATCACAGTTAGTTACACAGCGGAGGTGGCGCTTTATGTCGGTCTCCTCTCTACTATTGTTTCGAGATCAAATCATTCACAGCCGTAACTAATTTGTGATACCAGTAGTCCTCTCAGACACTGGGACTTCACCATTTTCTGCAGAAATTCTATTTCTGTAATTGTCAGTACTATACTGATCCAAGAGCCAAAAAAAAAAACCTCTCGCCACACCTACAAAGGCGGTACTGCATCTGCAATAATATTATTACTCTGTCTTTTCTTCCATACAATAGGATAGGTGAGCTGTGTCCCTCTGGTCACCTAAAAAAACCTTTTTATTTCACAGAACATGTGCATTTACAAAACTGGCAATGTGTTATAGCCTAATTCTCCTTCAGGCCCTGCATAACTCAGCTTGGGACCTGATTACTTACAGTCGTGATGGCAGCATCTCTCACTCACATTTTTAAACAAAATATATATGAATAATGTCGGTCTTACCAGAAATTCAATGAAAAAACACAGGTACGTTGAATAGTAGATTCCAGATATACTGCTGGCTGAACTGTGATGCCTATTACTTTAATATATATTTGCTTTAATAAGGCTAATCACTTTTTCCAGAAATACACAACGTCCTGCTCTAGGGACTATCTTCTACAAATGGCGTCAAGCCTTTGAATGTACTCAATAATATGAAATGTTTTGACCAATGGGATCTACTACTAAGATTTTCCATTCAAATTTTTAAATCTAAGTTCTAATTTCGGTCCAATGTTAGTGTACTTCTGTCGGTCTGTCCGTCCGAACTTGGCATTCACCAAAATTAAACTTGGTTTTGGCCTAACACTACCAAAAAACATATTCAGTTTGAGCCATCCCATAATTTTTCTCCCCTTGTCTACCCCTTTCTACATGTACCCTTTCTTGTTTTTTTCAAGGACGCGTCAAAAAATGTTACCGTTAGTTCAAGTCCAAACGAGCATGTGTTGGTCTGTCTGTACGAACAAATGCAGTCTTTTGTCCATAACTTTATTTCTATCTGTCGGATTTTTTATTCGAAAGCATATTACCCATCAGGACAAGACCAGCTCTAAGACTAGCTAACTTTTATGATCTTAAACCTATTAATAAAGAATTCAATATATTTTCCATTTTGGTGTTCGTTGTTTTCTAAGTCTCAACTACTTGAATGTTATAAAAATCATCGCAGATCTTCCTTTTTCCCGGCAGGAAGTAATTATGCGTGTGTGTATATATGATTCTACAGTGTGCCTTTTGTTAGAAAATGTATTGGACTTGGCGGTTTATTTTTAAATTTTAAAGCTCGCGACATCGTTTTCGACACAAACTAACGGCATCGTCTCGCACTGTCGGCCTGAGTAGCTAATTCAAACTTCTAACACTTGACAAGCCGGCAGCATGTGTCCGCTCTCTCAATCTTATGCGTTCGTGTGTTTTATTCTTTCTATCTTTCCTGGAATAACTAAGCTTGTCTTTTTTCAAAATTTTATCGTTAACCCTTGACGGGCGGGTTACAAAGTCCAATACTACTAGCGCGGCAATAAGGTTTTAGACTACGTTCTATCCTACCTAAATCAATGCGTTTTCTGGCGCAGGGAAGAAGACGCGTTAAAACTTTACTAATTCTATACATATTATTATGACTTTATTACATATAATTAATGATTTTATCGCTGCATCAATGTACTTCATCACACTCACCTTGTCTTCATTTGCATGACAGCTTGTTTCTGGTTTCTTCGTACACTTTCATACCTCAAATATGTTTAAAGACAGCAGTGTTCAGTCTTCTTATTCTTCCTCTTCTTCTTTCACTCTCAGACGTCTACTTGAATATTTTCAAAGAAAGCAGTGGTCAAGCTTCAGGCTATTTGCATCTCCATAGGGTTTTTCCGATAATGATACTGATGACGGTCATATGTGCTTAGTATATTCCTCATATCATGGGCATCCTTGAAGCAGCTGTTCAGCAGTCATGTCATGTGTGCTTTCCAAGTTCCTCATATCATGGGCATCCTTGAAGCAGATGTTCAGCAGTCATGTCATGTGTGCTTTCTAAGTTCCTCATATCATGGGCATCCTTGAAGCAGATGTTCAGCAGTCATGTCATGTGTGCTTTCTAAGTTCCTCATATCATGGGCATCCTTGAAACAGATGTTAAGCAGTCATGTCATATGTGCTTTTTAAGTTCCTCATATCATGGGCATCTTTGAAGCAGATGTTCAGCAGTCTTTTTATGAGTGCCACATTTACACTCAACGGTAGTTACTATCTTTAGCTCCTTAGAGTTTGTCCAGGAATTGTATTGATGATGTCTATATGAACTTTCTGTTTGTCATTTGTTGGGCTCTCTTAGCAGATGTTCGGCGGCCATTTTATCGTTGCCACAGTTCAACTCATCAGTAGTTCCTATCTTTTAGCTTGTTGAATAGATGGTATGTCAGTCAGTTGTGGCCTAATGCGGAGTCTAAAGATTACCACTTGTTCACTTCTGCTGAGCTGGCAAAATGCATCATTTGTCTGTGTTTTGACTCTGGGGTCGTCCACATATGACGTCACGCAGTGAGGAAAAAGTGGGGGGGGGGGGGGGTCTAAAGTGTTGTGGCGATAGGGGGAGGGGAGTTTGCAAAAATGTGACGTCACATAAAAATAGGAGTGAGATTTTTGAACGTAAATACTCAAAGTCTGCTTTTATCGTCAGTAGTTGACGAGTGCCTCATGGACGACTTATATTACCATTACAATCTCAGCTGAAATATCGGATAATTGTTGTAACCAGGGCTGTGGACTCGGAGTCGGATTCGTGAAGTCGGTAGTTTTTTGGTGGAGTCGGAATCGGTAAAAATGTCTAGACTCCTACGAGACTTAAGACAAGGCAGATCCACGTTTGATTCATGTAAATGTGAGGGATTAAAAAAATTGAAATAATCCTTCAAAGTAGTGGTTTATTATTGACTTAGTACATTTTATCCCATTTGAGAGCAGCAATGAGGCCGGACCTATTAGACGCGATCCCTTTTTAAGGACCTATTCAACTTTAATAAAAAAATTATCAAATTGTAAAATAATTTTTGAGTTTTTTCTTTTGCATTACCGTATGAATGAATGAATAGTTATAAACGTGATCTACAAAAATCTCGTAGTAATTTATTCACACATGTACGTACCATACGTGTACTCATAACTCCATAAAGTGCATAATTTTAAGCCATGTGACTAGTAAAAACTGTTGTCGGAGACGGAAGGCGGGATCGGACTTCTAAAATGTCATTAGTCGGAGTCGGAAAATATTTTGTCTGACTCCACAACCCTGGTTATAACATTTAACTGTTTTAAACTTTAAAAAAAATAATAAAATTTCCATATTTTTAACATAATGTAATACAATTTTCAGCTAAAGGATGTTAATCTGGAAGATAATGGAGTTCTAGTTCGTTCAGTGGAGAAGTATCTTACTTTACCGTCGGATAATGATAACGAAGAGAAATTATCCTATATACGAGGGGCGTTCAGAAAGTAATGCACCACATCGTTTTTCTCAGCTAATAATGAAGATAGAAGCATGAAATTTTGTACACTTCAAATATGGCATGTGCCAATTGTGTGCACCAAATTGCACCGCAACCGGCCAAATAATACGGCTGCCCTAAACTGTTGAAATAGAGCGTGTTAGCAACTTGCATTATAAACAGCGAATTGTGATAGAATTTCTCGTTGCAGAGAAGGAAACTGTTGTGAATATTCACAAGCGTCTAAGTGATGTGTATGGAAGTTTTGCAGTCGACAGGAGTACAGTCAGTCGCTGGGTTCAGAGAATCAAAGAATCAGGAATAGGAGATACAGAGCTGCTTGATCGGCCGCGCTGTGGACGTCCTGCCACAGCCACCAACGCAGAAATGTTGAAATGCGCTGAGGACATTATTCTTACTGATAGGCGAATCACTACTCAACAATTGGCCTTACAGCTGTCAGTCAGCATTGGTAGTGCAAATGCAGTTATAAAAACTCTCGGATTTTCTAAGGTTTGCGCAAGATGGGTTCCTCGAAGTCTCACAAATGACCACCGATTGCAAAGGAAAGCAATTTCTTCTGAATTGTTGGAGCGTTTCAATGCTGATGGAGAGAACTTTTTGGCTAAGATCGTTACAGGTGACGAAACCTGGGCACATCATTTTGAACCTGAGACAAAAAGACAGTCAATGGAATGGCATCATCCGCAATCACCAAGAAGAAAGAAATTCAAGACAATTCCTTCAGCTGGAAAGGTCATGATCACTGTCTTTTGGGACATTGAAGGTGTGATTCTTGTGGACGTTATGCCAAGAGGAGATACAATCAATTCGCAGGCTTACGTTAAGACATTGAAAAAACTCAATCAACGTTTTCTCAGAGTTCGGCCGCACAAGAATCCAGCAGACCTGTTTCTCCTTCACGACAATGCGCGCCCTCACACAAGTCTGGCAACACGGGAAGCAATCACCAAATTGGGTTGGACTGTACTACCCCATCCACCCTATAGTCCCGATTTGGCACCTTCTGATTTTCATCTATTTGGTCCACTTAAAGATGCACTCCGTGGGACAAGGTTTGAAGATGATGAAGGAGTGATTCATGCAGCGAAGAAATGGCTACATGATGAAGACAAAATCTGGTACGGGCTAGGAATAAATGCACTTGTTTCGCGCTGGCATAAAGCCGTACAAGTTGATGGGGATTGTGTTGAATAATACCAATGTTTACATGACATATCCATGTATATTGTGTATAAATTTCATGCTTTTTTTAATAAACAGCTCCTGAGAAAAACGATGTGGTGCTTTACTTTCTGAACGCCCCTCGTATATATATATATATATATATATATATATATATATATATATATATATATATATATATATATATATATATATATATATATATATATATATATATATATATATATATATATATATATATATATATATATATATATATATATATATATATATATATATATTCCCAGCTTTTTCTGTCAGTGCGTGCGTAACGCTAAGGGATGCAACTGTGGTTGAAAGTTAGACATTAATTGTATTGTTTCCCTTATATTGTACTCTCCTGAAAATAGTAACACTTACCCAAGAAGAATGCGCAAATGACGGTTTGCACAAAATATATTTATAGAATGAGTGATCCCGCATACACACACTGGGATCCTGGCTGCTGCTACGTAGTTCGTGTACAGTGGTGATGCACAGTGGTTTTTAAAAATACTTTTGAATAAGTAAAATTGCCGTTAGGTATTGGTGCTTTTGAATGTAATTCCCGTCTCATGGCGGGCTTTTACACTAGTTCATTGATAAGAACTTTAGTTTTTAAACCCTTACATTTTTGTGGATTTTCTTTCCAGTTTGGCATTATTTCATGACAGTTTAAGTAAGAACTAAAGTTACCGATGTGTTACTTTACATTTAATTTATTTGTTATTGTTTAAAATTAAATTAAGCCAAAAATGAGCAATATTTTTAATAAATTCAGTAGCAAGTAACCAGCAAATTAGTTATTGTAAAAGCGTGATTAATTAAACACAATTTTGCTTGAAAAATTGTTGTTTTGTCTGCAGGAGTTAACTAATTTACATTTGATTACATTCTTTATTTTTAGTAGTTAAAAAAAAGGGGAGGGGGGAGGATTATGATATTTGTGACGTCATATAAAAATGGGGTCTGGGTTTTAGTGACGAAGTGTGCCGGCAGGGGGGGGGGGGGGGGGGGGGGTTTAAATGGCCAAAATTGCGTGACGTCATATGTAGTACGACCCCTTTCTGCAGAAACTTTCTCTAACATCGTGTTGCATACCTTTCTCTGTGGTGTAACTTTCTATCATCCAGAGTTCTTTTATATGTATTCTATAACGCATTTTATTATTTTTTAAAATAACATTTTGCCTCGTTTCGGCGATGCGCGCCCCGTTGAACCTAGACACAGGATCCGTTGGTTATATTAGGGAGCATGTCCAAATATGAAAAAAAACCGTGAGGTATGAGTACTGTATGTGTTTCTCTAACGCAGATAATTTGCTTAATAATGTGTCACCATTATCAGCATTTCGCTTGCCACTCCTTATGGGGCGTAGATCCACCCCAGCAGCTGTCCCCTGTAGCAGGAAGCCTACGCCAAAGCTTTCATGTGACGCTGCAACACTTGTCTCTGTAGCATTTCTTTTACATTATGAGGTTGCCTTCCCATCCTATATATAAAATCCGAGCTTTTTCTGTCAGTGCGTAACGTTAAGGGATGCAACTTTGGTTGAAGGTTAGACATTAATTGTATTGTTTCCCTTATATGTACTCTCCCGAAAATAGTAACACTTACCAAAGAACAATGCGCAAATGACGGTGTGCACAAAAATATATTTATAGAATGTGTGATCCAGTATACACACATTGGGATCCTGGCTGCTGCTACGTAGTTTAATAATGTGTGCAGTGCAGACTTTAATTCCCCCCCCCCCTCCCCCCCTTCCCCCGCATCGAGTGCAGTGCCTCATCGTGTAAACAAACTTCCACGGTAACCACCGATGCAGGAGCATGTGAAGGCTTGGTGCAGGCTTACTGCATGAGACCAGCGACAGTGGTGGTTTTCATGCTCCGCAAGGAGCACAAAGGATAGTGATGAGATGAAGATTGATGATAATGGTGGTGACGGCGGCGGCGGCGGCGGTGGTGTGTAGTAATGAATTAAGAAACTCAGCTACAATATTTTGAGAATAGAATTTAAAAATAAATTGTATATCAGTTTAGGTAAACAATAAAAAGGTAAAGGAGCCCTTTACACGCCCATTGAGGCATATTGGGAATATAGTATTTGGCCCATATTTTCTTGACCATCAGCAATCTAGAGGTGATGTGTGTCAACCCAGGATGTCACACCGGCAAAGCTTGTAACTCTTCACGTAGGGTGCCCTATATTCATTTAATTTCCTAATTTTCTTCTCCTATTCTTTCACCCAAATTCTCTCTTTTTATCTCTGTATTTTCACTTTTTCCTGTATATTTTTGCATCCATTCGTTTTGCGTATATTAATTTTCATAAAGATTCGCAAACTTTACCTTTTTTGTTTCTCTTAAAATGAGAATCGCGCTAGGACGATATTACGTAGATGTCAGGGCTGCAGGGCGTCAGAAGGCGTGATAAGTCGGTTCGCTGAACATAGGACGTAGCAAAGCGTCTACATTCTCACCGAGCGCGCGAGCTTCTTCTCGGCATTAGTCCCGGTGAGGTGTGATACTTTACATCTGCACCGGTCAGTATCCAGACATTTGTCTGGAAAATCCCAAACTGACACGGCGCTCACTTGGGCCATGGTCAGCTGTAGTGTGAAAACTGCCCTGAAATGGAGTCAGGCTGTCTGGCATTTGAAACTGACACGCGTACATCGTGGTCAGTAGGTGACAGTTACGACACGCGTTAAGCGGACGTAAATGTTGGGAGTAGGGGAGATAATTTCGCTTGGCGAAATAAGTTTGGGCCCTTTGTCTGATTTTAAGATATTGGCCAAGTTTGAAACTTTAATTTCATTCTCGCTCATAGACTCCACAGTAGATAGGTCGCTCGAAAAACAGAATAGCTGTTAGCGAAGATCTCAGTTTGTTTCGGCAATTTGTCGAACTTCTAGACTTCCAGAAATATTTTCAGCATTTTTTATTCTTAAGTTGTGCGACTACCTGTAATTCTGTGGTTGAGGTAATTAATATGATAGATATATAGATTTTGTGAGTGTTAAAGTGTTAAATCGCTTAATTCTTTTTAATCTATTTCTTTAGCGCAGAAGAGAAATAAAGTGGTAGGCTATTATATTTTCTAGGGAAGCATTCAGTGGAAAGCAGAATAAAAATTAAAATTTCTAGCTTATAACGGCAATTGTAGCTATTTATAAATTTAATTTAACTGCTAATACTCAGTCGAGTGTATTTTTCTAAACTAACGTATAAACTCTAGAATCGAGCCTCATGAATGGTGACGGAATACGCACGTGTTCTTAATTTATGAGGATTGCTGATTTTTAAATATAACTTACGTCTCGGGAAGTTTAAATGATAAGCAAAGCTCTCTGCTTGCAAGTTTAAATGTAAGTTTTAACCAGTATAGATTCTGTTTATTATATTATATGTGTTATTTTTCCTCCACACAGTGAAAGTTTTGGGGTGACCCTAACTTTACCAGCACCTAGTAGTAGTTTCCATACTTGTGAAGAAATAGACAGTCCTTATTTTGAACCACGTGGGTTTTCTCAAGTAACACTGATCTGACGGTGCAAGTTAGACAGAAATACTAATATCCCTATAACGGGTTTTCAAAGACTGTAATGATAAATACTGGACCTTGGAGCAGCACTTAATTTCTTCTAGAAACTCTATATAATTTGCTGCCTGGTGGCGTGAATATTAACAATCATTTCCCGACTAGATTATATCTTGTGGACAAATCTGTGGTGTGACTAAAGTGAATCCTATACTGAGAGAAGGCACAGACCTGACATTCATCATTTTTTAGAAACCTACGCTATTGACACTGTGCTCTGCTAACTCCCGCGCCTGGAATAATTGTTAGGTGACTTAATCAGACATTTGAACAAATTTGCATTACCCCCAAGTAGTCGTTCCGGAGACTCCAAGTTAAATACGTCTTTTGGAACTGGGGACTTCTTGGCAGAAGAGACTGCATCTTTTTTTGAGGGTCTGTGTGAAAATCTAAAATCAATGTGTTCCAAGAGGCAGCAAGCAAAGTCGTGAGTACAAGTATGAGAAGCCATGGCGGAATGAATGAGTGTACGCTGGTTTGAGTGATATTTTTCTCTATTTTATCTTTGACACCCTGTTGCTGTCCGAATTTTTTTTTGATCTGCATGATTTGTTGCTGAGGCTAGAGTTCTTGTGTTTTGTCTTAGGTTAAATCAGATTTTTTTCAAACTCTGTGCATATAATTACGAGATAAAACACAAAGAAAAACTCTTTAGACTCAAACCCTATGTATCTGTGACTCTGGCGCCATTTCAAATCTGTTCTCTTAACGGGGCCGGGCTAAACCTAGAGTTAACACTATAACGGGGCTATCATCCTTGCAACATTTCCTTGATTTTTTATGACTATGTGTATAGGTATTTTCCTTGATGTACTTTCTTTGATGTTGTGAGCCGATTTTTCCTGATAATAAAATCGCTCTTGAACTTAATAATCGTGTTTGGTCAGCTCGTTTTAGATAATATATATATCATTGTTATAGTTTTCCCACGTCTGTGTGTTTACCTGTCGTCACGTGTATGTGCGTGCCTGTGAGTGATAGAAATATACGTAATATGTATATAGGTGTAGTCTGTCTGACGCTGTAACAACTGTTGTAGAAGATAGGTGAGAGAGAGAAGAATTCTTTTCGCTTTCAGAGACAGCCACTATATCAAATCTTTCATCTCACGTGTGTGGAAATTCTATTACCTTTCACTAACTCTCACTGAGTCTATCACCTATTCAAACCTATTCAGAAGGGACCAAACCTAGTCTTAATTCTCCTATCGGAAATCTACGACAAATGGGGACTCGTTTCCGGTCTTTGAACTTAGAATAGGAAGACGAGTACGACAAACGTGGACTCGTCTATCTGGATTTTGAACTTTAGATTCTGTATTCTGATATAGAGTAAGAGTGTGATGTCTTGTGAGTTGTTATATCTTAAATAATTACCCCCTAGACTAGCGATCTGTTTACGGGCGTGCTGACCACACAAACTAATAAGTTTTTTTTTCCACAGCATCTTTGAATAATATACATTTTGGTTACAGGTTGATTTTGTCGGGATATATGTTAACTGCTGATTGTAATACTAAATGCTGGTAAAGTGGTGAGTGTATAACATTCACTGGGTACTGAGGCAGAACGGCGTTTGAACTAAGTTAAGGAGTGTGTTCGGACTTTTTGTCCAGATTAATTCCCTCCCTTACCCGATCTGACTTCAGGGGCGAACTTATAGTGGATTTTTAAAAATTAAGGGATTATTTTTCTCTTTAATTTTTGCAATATTCTTTTGCTTTTCCACTGTAGCAACTTATTTTTCAGTTGTAATCTTAACTACCATTTATTTGGCGTAGTCGTGTTTTGCATTGAGTGCTTTATTGCCGATAATAGCAGCGATAGTTAGATTTTTATTTGGAGGAGGTATCCCAGGGTTAAATATATCATCTTTTGAATTTTTGTAATTTTTTTTTTCTCGTAAGTGGTAGGAACCAGGTTATTCTTTTTCCTATTTTCTATCTCCACGTGTCTCAGTCACTGACATAATATGGCCGAGAGGGCAAAGCTTAGACAACTCCTCAGGGACGAAGCGAGAGAGGAGGGACTGGAAGGAGAGGAAGCGAAAGCTTTTGTCAGAGACGAACTTGAGAGATATGACGCGGAGAGGAAAGCAGCTGAAGCTAAAGAGGAAAAAGAAGAAGCTAGGAGGCAAGAAGAAGCAGCCGAAGCTTTACACCAGAAGACAATGGACGAGGAAATGGAAATCCGCAGGATGCAGCATGAGGAAAAAAGAGAAGGGAGAGACAGCATGAAAGAGGAGGGAGGAGAGACAGCATGAGGAAAGAGAAAATGACAGAACGACGACAGCATGAGTTGGCTCTTAAAACTCTAGAAAGTTCCAAAGTCGTGGTGCTGACTCTACCTCCAGCAATGGAGAGTCTTATCCTCATTCTTCCTTAACTGATCCTTCTAACACTCAATCTCTTCAACTAAATGCTATGTCTTTCACTCTTGAATCTTTTCCTTGTCCAAATGAGAAGATTGACACATGGTTAGAAAAATTTGAGAAAATTGCAACTCTGTACGGGGTTTAGAGAGGTCGCGTTGGAATATGAAACTTTCCCAGGCCCTAAAAGGTTCTGCTTATGATGTTTATTCTAAGCTGGAAAGTAGCCAACAAGACGACTACGATGTGTTGAAGAAAGCGTTACTGGAGCGCTTTGAAATGAACGCTCGCAAGTTTTTGCAACTGTTTCGCAACAGCGGGAAAGAGAACGCTGAAACTTTTCACCAGTTCTCATCATCGTCTTAAGGGATATCTAACAAAGTGCCTTGAGCTTTCGCAGCTCCCCTCTACCTATGAAGGTCTTGAGGAACTTGTTCTAACTGAACAAATAAAGAACACTTTGTCTGCTGATACCCGGAGATTTCTCGCTGAGCAGGGGGCAGAAAAACTTGAAGACATTTTGGAAAAGTCTGAGCGTTATCACAATGCGCTGGCTGAACTACCGGCCACAAAGCGGAAACCGACAGAGGAGCATTTTCGAAAACATAACCTAGAGCAATCTTCTCAGGCTTCTAACCAAAATAACCACAGAGAAACTGGACCTCAAAACCCCCCTCCTGAAAAAATCCAAGTTCTACAAGAACAAGTACCCCAACCACCCCAAACAGTCTGATCAACCCGACCGCCCTACATGGCAGCGTAGCCAGAAAGGACAAGGTGGCAAAGGGAAAACCCCTGAGCACGGGACATATGATCAGACCGAGCACACCGAGCCTAAACGCATCGGATGCTTATTGACAGTCTCGCAAGGCGGAATTATTGACAGTGATTCCCAACCTGTTGGGGATAGACCCTCAACGCGAGGTACTGTTACTTTGAACGGTTCTCAAACTTCTTGCTTTTTGACACGGGGCTTTCTTATGATTGCATTGTTGCCAGGAAACCTGGTCAAACCCGGTCAAGAGACAGACAGAGAGACCGTCAAACTTTGTGGAGTTCGTAAGAGTGATGCACCTACAGCGCTTCCCATCGCATTGGTGGAGATACACTCTGACTTTGTCAGAGGTGTGATCAAAGCGGCTGTTATGGATGATCCCATCTACCCAGTCATACTTGGCGGGAGATACGTGTGTATTGGGAAACCGGAGAGCCGATTGTGGCAGCAGTAACTACAAGAGGGCAAACCAAGAAGGAACGGGAGCCTGCGCCTAATTTGTTACCTATGGAACTTAAAGAAGCGCAATACAAGGACCCTACTTTGGCACCCTGCTTTAGGAAACTGCCCATGGCTAAGGAACCCAAACAGCACGGGGACATTTTTTCTGAGGATGGCGTACTTTATCGGAGAACGGGCAAGCCTGACCAAGGTTACAACCAGCTCCTAGTACCGAAACAGTACAGAAGCCAAATCCTAGAAATGGGGCACTCTCTTCCCTTTAGCGGACATATGGGACAGAACGCCACAAACCAACGTATAACCACTCATTATTGGTGGCCAGGAGTAAATACTGATATTATCAGATATGTCAAATCCTGTGCCCAGTGCCAACGTGTACCACCCAAGCAACGGACACCCCCCAGTCCACATGGGTGAAATGCCAATAAAGGGAACACCATTCGAACGGGTTGTGATCGACATTTTAGGGCCTTTCGAAAGGACTAAAAGAAGGAACAGGTTCATCCTGACCTTAGTCGATACATGCACTTTATGGGCAGAAGCTATCCCGCTAACATGCGCAGATGCCAAGCATGTCGCAGAAGCCCTCGTGCAGATTTTCACTCGGTTGGGATTCCCTCAGCAAGTGTTGACGGATAATGGATCTCCATACCGAAACCTGTTGATGGATGAGATCGTTAAGATCTTGAGGACCCAGCACATCCACACTAAGCCATATACTCCGGCGGAAATGGGCTCGTGGAACGTGCTAATGGAAACCTCACCATGATGCTAAGTAAGCTGGCACAAGTGAAACCTGAAGATTGGGATCTCTGTATTCCTGCAGCATTATTTGGCTACAGAGAATCTCCTCATACTTCCACAGGATTTCCGCCAGCTACACTCTTATTCGGCAGACCCATTAAGGGCCCGCTTGAAGCCTTACTTCAGTCTCTGACAGACGAGAAGGCGGATGAGACAGTCGTCTCAGCAAGTAAATATGTGTCGGTTTTAAAGGAACGGTTGAAACTAGGGTGGGACCTAGCAACGACTAACTTTAAGCGAGCAGCACGCACCAAGCACGCTAACCGATACAGGAAAGTCGCGGAAGAGAGAGAACTGGAAGCAGGAGAGAAAGTTTTGGTGTTACTCCCTACTGAGAACAACCAACTGAAGATCGGATGGCAAGGGCCGTTTACCGTCCTGAAAAAGATTTCTAAGGCTAACTACCAGATCTCTATTGAAGGAAAGGAGAAGGGTTTCCATTTAAATCTCTTAAAGAGATACTTGGAAAAACCAGTGCCAACCTCCGACCATCTCCTGACGATCGCCAAAACTGACGAAGATGACGATAGTGGCAGGGATATTCCACCGCTATCACAGGAAATCTTTCAAAAATGTCAGAAGCGGCGACGCTCTTTCAAGCGCGCATATGAGACATTCCAGGGGAAGGAAACTTTGAGGAGTGGACTTGAGTAGGAATTGGACAGAGATGGAGGGGGAGATGGAGAGGGAAGAAGACAGACACCCCGAAGCTACGGTTATAGGAAATTAAACTCCATAACGTAGACATGGAGTGCTTCCATATCTTAAAGGGGGGAGGCTCTGTCACGTAGGGTTTATATTCATTTAATTTCCTACATCTTCTTCCTATTCTTTCACATAAACTCTCTCTTTTATTATCTCTGTATTTTTTTTTCCTGTATATTTTTCATCCATTCGTTTTGCGAATATTATTTTCATATAATTCGCAAACTTTACCTGTTTTCCTTTCTCTTAAACTGAGAATCGCGCTAGGACGATATTACGTAGATGTCAGGGCTGCAGGGCGTCAGAAGGCGTGATAAGTCGGTTCGCTGAACACAGGACGTAGCAAATCGTCTACATTCTCACCGAGCGCGCGAGAGCTTCTTCTCGGCATTAGTCCCGGTGAGGTGTGATACTTTACATCTGCACCGGTCAGTATCCAGACATTTGTCTGGAAAATCCCAAACTGACACGGCGCTCACTTGGGCCATGGTCAGCTGTAGTGTGAAAACTGCCCTGCAATGGAGTCAGGCTGTCTGGGATTTGAAACTGACACGCGTACATCGTGGTCAGTAGGTGACAGTTACGACACGCGTTAAGCGGACGTAAATGTTGGGAGTAGGGGAGATAATTTCGCTTGGCGAAGTAAGTTTGGGGCCCTTTGTCTGATTTTAAGATATTGGCCAAGTTTGAAACTTTAATTTCATTCTCGCTCATAGACTCCACAGTAGATAGGTCGCTCGAAAAACAGAATAGCTGTTAGCGAAGATCTCAGTTTGTTTCGGCAATTTGTCGAACTTCTAGACTTCCAGAAATATTTTCAGCATTTTTATTCTTAAGTTGTGCGACTACCTGTAATTCTGTGGTTGAGGTAATTAATATGATAGATATATAGATTTTGTGAGTGTTAAAGTGTTAAATCGCTTAATTCATTTTAATCTATTTTCTTTAGCGCCGAAGAGAAATAAAGTGGTAGGCTATTATATTTTCTGGGGAAGCATTCAGTGGAAAGCAGAATAAAATTAAAATTTCTAGCTTATAACGGCAATTGTAGCTATTTATAAATTTAATTTAACTGCTAATACTCAGTCGAGTGTATTTTTCTAAACTAACGTATAAACTCTAGAATCCAGCCTCATGAATGATGACGGGATACGCACGTGTTCCTAATTTATGAGGAATGCTGATTTTTAAATATAACTTACGTCACGGGAAGTTTAAATGATAAGCAAAGCTCTCTGCTTGCAAGTTTAAATGTAAGTTTTAACCAGTACAGATTCTGTTTATTATATTATATGTGTTATTTTTCCTCCACACAGTGAAAGTTTTGGGGTGACCCTAACTTTACCAGCACCTAGTAGTAGTTTCCATACTTGTGAAGAAATAGACAGTCCTTATTTTGAACCACGTGGGTTTTCTCAAGTAACACTGATCTGACGGTGCAAGTTAGACAGAAATACTAATATCCCTATAACGGGTTTTCAAAGACTGTAATGATAAATACTGGACCTTGGAGCCAGCACTTAATTTCTTCTAGAAACTCTATATAATTTGCTGCTGCCTGGTGGCGTGAATATTAACAATCATTTCCCGACTAGATTATATCTTGTGGACAAATCTGTGGTGTGACTAAAGTGAATCCTATACTGAGGGAAGGCACCGACCTGACATTCATCATTTTTTAGAAACCTACGCTATTGACACTGTGCTCTGCTAACTCCCGCGCCTGGAATAATTGTTAGGTGACTTAATCAGACATTTGAACAAATTTGCATACCCAAGTAGTCGTTCCCGGAGACTCCAAGTTAAATACGTCTTTTGGAACTGGGGACTTCTTGGCAGAAGACTGCATTTTTTTGAGTCTGTGTGAAAATCTAAAATCAATGTGTTCCAAGAGGCAGCAAGCAAAGTCGTGAGTACAAGTATGAGAAGCCATGGCGGAATGAATGAGTGTACGCTGGTTTGAGTGATATTTTCACTATTTATATCTTTGACACCCTGTTGCTGTCCTAATTTTTTTTTCCACTCTGCATAATTTGTTGCTAAGGCTAGAGTTCTTGTGTTTTTGTCTTAGGTTAAATCAGATTTTTTTTTTTCAAACTCTGTGCATATAATTACGAGATAAAACAAAGAAAAACTCTTAGACTCAAACCCTATGTATCTGTGACTCTGGCGCCATCATCTGTTCTCTTAACGGGGCCGGGCTAAACCTAGAGTTAACACTATAACGGGGCTATCATCCTTGCAACATTTCCTTGATTTTTTATGACTATGTGTATATGTATTTTCCTTGATGTACTTTCTTTGATGTTGTGAGCCGATTTTTTCCTGATAATAAAATCGCTCTTGAACTTAATAATCGTGTTTCTGTCTGACGCTGTAACAACTGTTGTAGAAGATAGGTGAGAGAGAGAAGAATTCTTTTCGCTTTCAGAGACAGCCACTATATCAAATCTATCATCTCACGTGTGTGGAAATTCTATTACCTTTCACTAACTCTCACTGAGTCTATCACCTATTCAAACCTATTCAGAAGGGACCAAACCTAGTCTTAATTCTCCTATCGGAAATCTACGACAGTCGACCCCTGGGCCTTTGCGGTCTAAACAATCCCACCTCATCTGGGGATCGAACCATGAACAACCGAGCTAGGAAGCCAGTGCTCTAACCACTGTGGTCGTCGAAAATGATGTACACTGTCACAGAATTTTACTGATGAAAAAGAACAAACAGCCGAAAAGACTGAATCGTTCGTGGTAGTTAGAGGGTAGATATAAAATAACAATAAACATTCGACAAAAGTATATCCATAATCGGAATCATCAGCATCATCTTCGTGGTCGCTCCCATGTGGAGCAAGAAGCCACTACTCGCAGGCCGATCCCCCTTGCAGGAAGCCTGCCCCACAACATTCATTTGTTCTTACAGCAGAGGTTTCTGAAGCATTCTGTATTATATGGTGAGGTTGCCATCCCATGTACAATCTCATATTAGTCACCTTTTACGACCTGCCAGAGGGAGCAGCAGTTATATTCTTTCTTTGTCTCCTCATCAACCCCCGGGAACTACAGGGGCAATAATCGGAATACACGCAGCATTTTTAAGGCAACAGGACAAGAGCACATAAGTGTTGTTTTAATTACCTCCCATTAATTCCCTATGGAGCACCTTTATTATAATATTTTACTAGTGTAAAAGTCCGTCATAAGACGGGAATTAAATTCAAAAGCACCAATACCTAACGGCAATTTTACTTATTCAAAAGTATTTAAAATACCATATATTTGTTTTACATCTGATGTTAAAAGTCTGAACATGACAGAAGAGCATCTTGATTTTCTGTTGTTTTAATCTGGTACAACTTAACTCATGGATCTCCGCATCTTCCTGTCTCCAGTTCATGTACTGCTTATCAGTTGTGTTGTTGACTTCTTTCCATACATTATAATCAAACTGTTCATGCACACCGTCATATGCGTACTTTTCTTTGTCGAGTGTTATTATTTTCGGGGACAGTACATATAAGGGAAACAATACAATTAATGTCTAACTTTCAACCACAGTTGCATCCCTTAGCGTTAACGCACTGACAGAAAAAGCTGGGATTTTATTTATAGGAATTTTATTATTGTTCCCCTAATTGTCTTACATAACCACCTTTATTATAATATTTTAATACATTTCCCTTAAGTGTCTTGCATAGCCACCAATCGGCGTCTGTGGCCTAATGGATATGAACGCAGTTTCATAATCCAGATATACCAGGTTCGAAACCTGCTGCAGGCGGTTTGGTAGCAGATCGCTTTGTGTGGATTTTTAACAATGGTATAAGCGCCTTACCGTTCAGAAAGCAGTGGCAAACTACTGAATGAAAAAATTGCCTAGAAAAATCACAAACAGCCAATAAAAGCTGGGGCTGATTGCCACGTCCTGTAAAGGATAAGCAACTAACTTTTTAACCACCAGCATTATTATTATTATATTTTACTGCAGACTTCCTCAGTTTGTCTTACATAACCACCATTATTATTATGTTTTACCGCAGTGCTCCTAATTGTCTTACATAACCACAAATATTATTATATTTTACTACAGACTTCCTCAGTTTGTCTTACATAACCACCATTGTTAATTTTTATTTTACCGCAGTCCCCATCATTATCGTTTATAACCACCATTATTATTATGTTTTATTGCAAAGCCCTCTGATGGTCATAAATGATCACCATTGTTATTCTGGTTTTACTGTAGTCCCCCTTCCACACTACAACCCCCCCCCCCCCCTTTCCCCCAATTTATTCGTAGCACAGAAACACAAAGGCTGGTGGCGCTGAGGAATTAGAGGAAGGAGGAGCAGACGGGGAAGAGGGAAACACAATTTCTCACTTTAACGCGTCTGCACCTTGTCGTCTGCTACAATTTTTTATTGTTATTATTGTCATCATAATATTCCGTCCTGCTGTCCGTGTTTCCTCGTAGTGATGAGAGCGGTCATGCAGAATGTCAGCGAGCTGCCGTTATTCTTCTCCTCATTTCCTCCCAGCTCCTCTTCTCATGTCTCTCTCTCTCTCTCTCTCTCTCTCTCTCTCTCTCTCTCTCTCTGTCTGTCTGTCTCTCTTCCTCCATTATTTCTGCCTGCAGTAATCGTTGTCTTCGCCCGGACTGGTGGATCTCTCCTCGTCCAAGTCGCTGCGAAATGCACTTGGCTCCAAACAATGAAGGGACATCGAGGACTAGTCTAGGATGTTTTGTCAAATTAAGTCGCTGGCCAATGTTCATTATCTTGTTTTATGTGGACAGTTTTCTTTGCTAGGCGTGTGTACATTGAGTGAGGGAGTGTGTATTTTTCAATCAACAGTCTCTGTTGCAGGAAGAAGTTTGGTGATTGTAGTGTGAAGGTTTTACTTTAGTAAAATATATGAATTATATTTGTGCGGCGCGGTCTAAAAGCAAGAGTATATTGTAAAGACGACACGTGTTATATGCCATATAGTCCATACCAGCGGTAGGCAACACAGCAACTGTGGTGATCTATAAGCTCTGAGCTCTGTAAAGATCTTCCTAGATAAAATCATGTATGTTTTCAGATTTCAGAGTATCTGGAATTTTGAATAAATCGAGACTGCAGAAGGATATCATTGTGGACCCAGTGATAGGCAGGGGAAGCTGAGAAGTGACTCAATGCAGGACGTGACAATTCCTAGGGAGAGCCCAGAACCATAGTACAGTATTTTATCTCTGCATAGTTGGAAAGCCCCCTTGGAATGGCGGGGAAGGCATAGTATGCCACGCTTTTCTTACTCCTAGCTTGGGACAAAATGTGAGGATCCTTTAAATGCAAGCCAAGCTGGAGAAACTGGAGCTCATAACTTCAACTCAACAAGTTTCGGAATGGCAGAAAAGCCACAGGAAAGTCCTAGATCTACAGTGTAGATAATACCAAGGAGTCTTCAACTTGGTATTGGCTGCTAATGAGCGAGAAGCTCAGCAGCCCTAGTTAAATAATAACAACAACAACATTTTCGGCGCACGATCTTCTTCCTGCAATTCCATCAGCGGAGCGGTGGAAAATTAAAATTAAATATGTTACTTCACTTCAAAGAAAAGATCACTTTCTATCTTATATAGTTCACGAATAAAGTGAATTATAGTTAGCTAACTTGTGGGTTTTTACTGAGAATGCGAGGAAAGTATCTTTAATCCCGAGGACACCGTGATTTTAAGTGCCGGTGGGAGAGGGCTAGTCCGAAATTTACACAAGCTAACAATAATCCTCCCTACCGTGTCACTAGAGATGTACCAAATAATACTTTGGGATCTACCGGTAGGGCACGATCGACCGGTTGCCGACCCCTGGTCTAGACTCTAGAAGCAAGTGGCTTAAACTAGACGACATAGTTTAGAGATAAGCAATAAAAGATAATCTAAAAACACGTGCGTGCGATATGTTAGAAAAAAGTAGCATTAGAATATACTTACTACTACTTAGACGTACCTCTTCTACCCTGTGATGTAGAGATTTGCCAGAGAGAACGCCAGACTGTCCTGTCGTCTGTCTTTCTCCTGACCTGGTTCCAGTCTAGTCCTTGGTCCTTCAGGGATTGTCTAATGGTGTCCTCCCAGCGAAATCTGGGTCATCTTGGAGGTCTGGATCCCTAGCTCTTGGTTTCCTGTATTTGTCGTGGTAGCCGATCTTCTCCCATTCTGCAGACATGTCCAAACCATCGTTGTTGGAACTGTTCCACTCGGGTCTGCAGTGGATGGGTTTGGAGGCCTTGTCGCATCTTCTGGTTGCGGACCATGTCTCTTCTTGATACTTCAACCACATTCCTTAGATACCTCATTTCTAAGGTTTGGAGCTGGCTGTTATGGGTTGTAGTCATTGCCCATGACTCACATCCATATGTCAAGACTGGGACGTAGGTGCAGCATTAAATATACGATATGATATTCAGGGCTAGAGTTTTAAATTCACATAGAAATATACAGAAGTATGTCCACATAGAACTAAGTATATGCGAAGGTTAACAAGTGATTGCTATGAAGTACAGAAATGAGAGATCCAGTTATGTGGTATAGTTTTAAAACAACGGCATTGTGGTGGTAGTTTTGACGGAGAAGGACAGATTGAATGAAATGGAAGAATAAAAGATAATAATCTTTATTAATATGTTTACGATAGTCTACGAGTTCGAATGGAACTGCCTCTCCTCGGGAAATAGTGTACTAGAAATCCTTAATGTAAAGAGAATTCTGGCAACTAAACAGGATATTTTCTGGACGATAAATTCTCTCTCAGGAATCCTACAAAAGGTCTATGTAAAGAACATAAGGTTGAGAGAGTGGATTTGGAGTCCAGCCACATTAATTAAAATATCCCGACCCACTAGAAGTTAGTTTAATTATGGCTCAGCCACCAGGGTGTAGATTTATGTTTAAAACAAAATACAGCCCAAATAAAGTTAACAAGAAAAATAACAACAGACGCTGTTAAGTTAAATTGAATAAAAGGATATAGATTCTCACATATCTTAATGTACATATAAATATGAAAAAAGGTTTAGCTCTACTGTTTAAAAAAAACCACAATATTATGGTCATCACATGGACCAGGAGATCTTTTCTATGGTAGTTTTGCTGATAGGTGTTAATACTCATCTCCTCAAGGACTGTAATAGCTGCGGATATGATTTGTGTTCGGACTCTCTTGGTTTGGTCTTCCCCAGCACTTAGGTAGCATAAACAGTTCTATGGGTTCAGAGGGTGGCAGAGGTTGCTTCCCTGGACTCAGTGCACATCACAGATAAGGATGGAGTAAGTCGACCCTGCTGAATACCTCTTCTGCGTATGGGATTTGTGGTATGGAATTTGTTACTGGGTGATAGGATATGGTTTGGTATGGTAACCTGGTTTGTACCCTGGACCCGTAACCTGGGTTAGTACTTTGTAACCATAACCTGGGTTAGTACTTTGTAACCGTAACCTGGGTGGACTGGAAACAATTGAAGATGCATTAGTGGTTTCAAGAGCAATCATCTCCTAAGTCTGATGGCCGGTAAGCGTCAGAAATTAAATTAACACAATGCTAACTACCATACAGTAACAGTGTGTGATCTATTATCTGTGAAATACTCCTTCTTAACTGACATTATAGCATATCTGGAGTTCTCAAACTCTATCTGGCTGTCTGCTTATTTACAGCATTTTCCCCATGTGGGCAATGAGTTTCACAAACTGTGAGGTTTGCGGCTGGGGTCATCAAATGGTTAGAACCACTGGTTCATCTAGTGCCCATAGAGCAGTCTTTTACGTTTGTGGTCACTGTCAACAATGGTTTGAGAACCCACGGGTAATAGTTTCCTATGCTGCTTTAACATGTTGGGGTGTCACTGCTGCCAAGGTCTGAGAACCAATGATTTACATTCTTGCTACTCGAGCAGTAAATAATTTGGAGGGAAGTCATGGTCTCGATGGTTTGAGAACCGCTGACTTACATTTTGTCAGTCAAGTTGTAAATTCATTAAATAGCTAAATAATTGTAAACATTCTTAAAGTCCTAGTTCCTGTAGAAAATATCATTAATATAACTGATAAGAAAATAGTTCTTCAATCATAAAACATGGTATATGTATAGGATTGCATTAAATACATGTAAAGAACATTCCATGATGAACACATTAATGTCCAATATGAGACAAAGGGAGAAGAAGTGATTGAGAACACTTTTATCAAGTTTGTAGTCTTGACAGAGAACACTGAAGCCTTATAAGCAATAGACAATAGAAGGACCACTAATACACATCTGTTTTGCTTGGGTCAATATGCAAATCCCAAAGTAACAACAATAATATACATCAATTATTTAACCCTGTCTTATTTCTGCCAGGCTGTGAGAGAAAGATCAGTGGTTAATTGGGTCTATGACCTCAGCAAACTCATACATTAGTTTGAGTGATCTATAAATATGCAAATAACAATTATTGTCACTGAAAATGGAAATACATTTAAAACTTTGCTTAACAAAAGATACTGCAATAATAAGCAGTTGATAAACATATGATTATTCATGTTATAAAATCAGCAGTATTAGATCTACTTACTTCGCTCACGAATTCACTACGGATTTTGCAACCACAAGGTAGCCTCGGTTGAGGCCCATAGGCTTCTGCTTCGAGCGATAGTTACAAGTAGAATGACTTATAATTCCCTCCACAATCTCCTTATGGCCTCCCCTCGGCGCAGTAGTGGGGGGGGGGGGAGACCTCTGGAGTGGCCTCATTCCACCTGCACACACACACACACAAGTTTGTGTAGTTCATGTTGGTCGCAGGATGATCAGATTCCTTCATGTTAAACTGGTCCGAGCGTTCTAATTGTGCAGGCTTCCTTGATTTACGTCTGTCCAGTACGTGGCACAAGAGTTACTTCCGGGGTGTTCGTAGCACTGTTTTTTACCTTCCAAGTGGAATGACTTTCGCTGGCCATGCGAATAATTTATTGGCCTGAGTGTGGGGAATCCAGGGGTTTATCAAGTGCTATGGTAATAGAAGACTTGAAGAGGGAAAGTTTTCTCATTATAGAATGGAAGAATTCTGAAGAAAAGGGTTTTCAGTTTTAGCAGAGAGATTTCGAGAGGAATAAAATAGACAAAGAAATAGTCGGTGAGAGTGGTTCACCACAAGCATGTGCTATAAATGCTTACGATATAGCAGGTAACATAAAAATGTGCTATGCTGTATTGGTATAAATGTGATCGAAAGAGTGTAGAAACATGTTCAGTGAACAAGCAATTAGACGACAGAATTAATTCTTTGAGATGTAAGTATATATATATAAGAATGGGGCACGTCTCATGGAAAGAGAAGAAAACAAATAACGAGATCCTAGAAAACCTAGGAATGAAAAGAGAATTAGTGAAGGAGATTACAATTAAACAGCTAAAATATGTTTGCCGTGTAAAAAGACATAACACCTTACTGAAGACCATAATAGAAGGCAGAGCTGAAGACAAACGTGCAAAGAGGAAGACATCGCTATAAGTGGGAAGATAACATCAATAGATGGACAGGAAAGAGTCTATCAGAGTATACCATTAAGACAAAAGACAGAAGACGATACAGATCCCTTGCAGCCGACTTTCGATGTGAATGAAGATGAAACCTGATGATGATGATGATGATGATGATAATGATGATCGAAAGAGAAATGTAAACAAGTGTTTGCGTGAGATAAAGTCTATAAACATGAGTTAAAAATAAGTGTGTGGGGTATAAAAAATAGGCATAATCATGGGTGTGCGGTAGAAAAAGTAGGCATAATCATGTGTGTGCGGTAGAAAAAGTAGGCATAATCATGTGTGTGCGGTAGAAAAAGTAGCCATAATCGTGTGTGCGTAGAAAACAGCAATAAAAATGTAAGCGAAGAGAAATCAATAAAGGCGATAGACTCGAGTGTTTTGCGCGAAATAGTCTAGAAAGGTATTAATGATAACAATACAATGCGTCCTGATGCAAGCCATTGCGCAAATGAAGCTTATATCTCTTAATAGAAGAATGAAATCCACTTTCTTTGGACATGACATGAGAAAAAAAGATTGGAATATATTGTGACAATGAAATATTTAAAGAAAAGAAGATTGAGGACGACAAACGGAGACGATGCTTGGCAGTTTAACATCGTGGCATGGAAAGAAGTTAACAATAGAAATGATGGGGACAGGAGGTTGTAGAGAGACATGATCACCTATCCTCAGAAAGGACCCTGATACCATCACAAGAACAGCTGTGATATGGACCCCCGAGGGAAAGCGAAAGAGAAGCCGACCAAAAACAACTTGGCGAAGAACTGTGGAAGCCGTGATGCAAAGAATGAGCCAGAGCTGGGGCACTGTACGAAGGATGGCCGCCGACCGAGCAAAGTGGAATCAGCTTGTTGCTGCCCTACAATAGGCCACCAGGCGTGATGGCCACTGACGGCTTTGACGGTTGGCGGCTATGGATCAAAGAAGAGAAAAAGATGATCACCTACACCGGATGGCATACTACTTGAAGAAGAAGTATGGAAACATGTGACTCGTGACTGGTCTAGTAACATGGTTTTTTAAAATTTTGGTAGAGTAAGTGAACACAGGTACTCGTGATGTCATTTAACAAAATTATACGAATGTACTATTGTATGTCTCTGACACATGGAGAACAACAAAAACAACCAAAAAGCTAGACTTTCATAAATGGATGCTTGCGTAGAATAGAAGGATGGACGTCTTATGACACTAATATGGAACTAATGACAACAACTATACAAGCGCCAGTGTAACAAGAGATGAAAAGAAGGCGCTGGAGATGGATATGACACACACTGAGAAAACCTGTTGATAGCATTACAAGGCAGTCCTTGTTCTAGAATCCCTAGGGTAAGAGAGGTAGAGAAAGACCAAAAAACACATGGAGAAGAAAACTGGAGACGGACATGAAGGGGATGAAGTAGACATGAAAAGGCCTTGAGTTGATGGCACGTGACAGGAGGAAGACTTGGCATACGTTTGTTGAAGACCTTTATTTCTTTGGGAGTTCAAAGGTGAAAGAAGATACAAACATAGTCAACAAACGTGTGTGCTGTATATAAAGTTGGGAGCCGCGGTAGCATAGTGGTTAGTGCTCAAGCTTCCTAGCTCAGTGGTCTATGGTTCGATATCCAGATGAGGTGGGATTTTTTAAGGCCGCAAACGGCTCCTGGGTCGACTCAGCCCCAACTGGGTACCAGAGCAACTTCTGGGAAGGCTAAGGCGGCCGGCGTGATGCTGACCACATCACCCCTAGTGTGCCGATGGTCAAGAAAATATGGGCCTAACACCATATTCCTAATATGCCTCAATGGGCGTGTAACGGGATCCTTTACCTTTTTTATATATAAAATGCACTTGAATGTGCATATGCTGTATAGAAGACAAGACACGTGGAATGTGTGCCATTACATAAGATAATGCACATCTAGCGCGTGCAGTAGACAAGGTGAAAGAAGATACAAACATAGTCAACAAACGTGTGTGCTATATATAAAGTGCACTTGAATGTACATATGCTACGATTATATAGAAGACAAGACACATGGAATGCGTACCATTACATACGATAATGCACATCTAGTGCGTGCAGTAGACAAGATAGAAACATGAGTATACCGTGCAGTATGTACGTGTGACAAGAATAATATGCACAAGACAAGATATGTTTATGGTTTATGAGGTTCTCTGTGTTAAAGTTTGCAAGTAACAAAATTTTCATTGTATTGATTCCTCACTTTGCATACACAAAGACTTCATTGTATCGATTCCACACTTTACATATACAAAGACTGGTGCGTTTGTGATACATTGAATTCACATATATGTTAAGGTTTGCAAGTAACACATATTGTATCGATTCTGCGACTATATATGCCCAAGACTGAAAATATTCCTGATAATGTCGTATTCTTCTAGATGTTAAAGATTTCTAGCTAAAAGACGTTTATTGTATCGATTTCCGTACGCTATATTCGCAAGACAGTTGTATTTATGCTACATCGTATTATTCTCGATGTTAAGGTTTGCAAGCAACAAAAAGTTCATTGTATCGATTCTCGCAACTGTGTGTGACCAATGACGAAAGTATTCATAATAATGTCGTATTCTTCTAGATGTTAAAGATTGCTAGCAACTAGAAGTTTATTGTATCGATTCCGTACTTTATATACCCAGCGACAATTGTGTTTATGATACAGTATATCGTATTCTTTTAAATGTTCAGGTTTGCAAGCAACAAAAAGTTCATTTTATCAATTCCACAACTGGGTATACCTAAGTAAGAACGTGTTTATGGTACATCGGAAGTTTATTGTATAGATTCCGCACTGTTTATGTCCAAGACACAATGTGTTTACTATACATCCGATTCTCCAAGACGTTGAAGTTTCATTCATTCGTCCTTTCGCTGCGTTTGGGGCAAGGAGCCACCAAGCAGGTAGCCTGCGTGCTCTATAGCAGGGGTTCTCAACCTGTTGTTGCTCATGGTCCCCCTTCTGAGCCTTATTTACTTCTATCCCCCCCACCCCAATAATCGCTGTTAGGTGGAAAAAGGTTCTTTTATGTGGCCCCCTAGAAATATGGCATAGCTCCCCCGTGGGGGCTATATGGCCAACGTTAAGAACCACTGCTTTATAGCATTCATGTGGTCATGCAGCGACTACTTCTCTAGAAACCTGTTTAACACGATGTGTCATCCAGCCCTATGCACACCATTATATTAGCACTTTATATACACAAGACACAGCACTTTATATACACAAGACACAGTGGCTTTATGTTACATCGTATTCTCGAAGATGTTAAGGTTTGCAAGCAACAGTATATGTGTGGTATCGATTCGCGCTGTATATACTCAAGACATGATGTGTTTATAATACAACCTATTGTCCTAGATATTACGGTTTGCAAGCAACAAGAAGTCAGTAATATCGATACCGAAGTGTGGGATTCCATAATTAATTTGTGTGATGTTCAAGCGTCCTACTCTCCGTATGATCTCCGCTGTCTTTCCTCCCAGGTAGTATTTCCTGGTCGCAGGTGACAATCAGGTATGAACGTGCGAGGGACAAATTCTAGTACAGGTGTGAGATCTGTACGTACTGTGTTTTCAGACTGGATACACCGTTTAGAACTCTGTCAGAATTTGGTCTAGGAATGTTTTACTTTGATTATCTAGAAATCGCTCTTCCCGTATGTCTGTGGAGGTGAGCAAAGGTCGTCGTTGTGTTGTCTTATTTCAGTACACATGGAAACACCTTCTTTCCAAACCCATATACAGTGTGCATATATATATATATATATATATATATATATATAAATATATATATATATATATATATATATATATATATATATATATATATATATACACACACACACCCGCGTCGGAAATGACGGGGGAAGAATTAAAGACAACGTCTTAACCTTTCAGCATCCAACAAGCACATTTAGCAGACTGAATATCTTGCTTTATTGAACTCATTTTGTTGATTCTGAACTGCAAATATTTGTAAAGTTTTGAAGAATAATTTTAACCTTTTCCATGCTTCTTTTCAATTGATGATTAACTTTTTTTTTTTTTAAAGAACTCTAATGTATGCTTCCTTCTTTTGAAAAGATGTAACTCACTCTCTCTCTTTAACCCTTCCCTCCCCCCCCCCCCCCCCCCCCCCCCCCCCCCCCCCACCCCCCCCCAGCCCCCCCCTCAACCTCCCACGCTATCCCCTCCCCCCCCCCCCCCCCCCCCCCCCCCCCTTCCCCCCCCCCCCCCCCCGCCCCCCACCAAACCACCCAAACCCCCCCCCCCCCCCCCCCCCCATCTTTTTTTTCACTGTTGTAAGTGTATGCCATTTTATTATCGCTTCTTTAAATTATAATTTTTAATATATAATAAGCATACATTTTTTTCCTGATTTCAGATATTATTTTAAAACTATTATGTAAATCGCACACACTATTCGGACGCCAAGTAAATCATTTAACTGTAGTTTCTATTTTGTTTTTTTTTTAAATGTTTTAATAAGAGTTTCGCCTCGCTTTGCCGAGGCGTGCCCCGTTCCTTATGAACTCAAGGCCTGTTGGTTAAATTAGGACATATATACAAATACAGTGCAGTCCAAATAAGCGGAACTCGCTTAAACCGAATTTCGGTTAAGTCAAAGCAATTTAGCAGATCACGGCCAGAAGTCTTCTTTGGTAGAAACTCTGGCCTAAGCGGCTTCCGCTTATCTGGACTGCAAGGTATAAAAGACGTTCTGGAGTTTAATGTAAATTAATATGAAACAAATATAAAGGTATGTTATCAGGCACTCGCAGGAAATAAAGAAGTAGAACACCAGACAACAGAAAAACAACAGACATGAGTGGCTTACCCAGGATTTGAACACTGGACCTTCCGTGCGAGAACCCCGCCTAGCCATGCAAGCGAATCACACTATCCGCTCTGCCATCTACGCATCATCAAAAAATGATGTTTCAATGGCAGGTCAATAGTGCGAACCACAATACACGACACCAGAAGTCCTCCATGGGCAGTTCAGCCTATTAATGACGCAATCACTTCTGTTGTATTTCTATCAAGCAGTATAGGCCGAATCCAACAAGACCCTTAGGACCTTAATACTGTGTCCAGTAAATGATAGTAGACTAGAACAGTGAGAACAGGATAGTGGGTAGGTTTGGTATTGTACAAACATTTATTACAAATAAGGGAGGGAAACCTGAGGCCTGTAAACAGTAAATTAATATGAAACAAATATAAAGGTATGTTATCAGGCACTTGCAGGAAATAAAGAAGTAGAACACCAGACAACAGAAAAACAACAGACATGAGTGGCTTACCCAGGATTAGAACACTGGACCTTCCGTGCGACAACCCCGCCTAGCCATGCAAGCGAATCACACTATCCGCTCTGCCATCTACGCATCATCAAAAAATGATGTTTCAATGGCAGGTCAATAGTGCGAACCACAATACACGACACCAGAAGTCCTCCATGGGCAGTTCAGCCTATTAATGACGCAATCACGTCTGTTGTATTTCTATCAAGCAGTATAGGCCGAATCCAACAAGACCCTTAGGACCTTAATACTGTGTCCAGTAAATGATAGTAGACTAGAACAGTGAGAAAAGGATAGTGGGTAGGTTTGGTATTGTACAAACATTTATTACAAATAAGGGAGGGAAACCTGAGGCCTGTAAACAGTAAATTAATATGAAACAAATATAAAGGTATGTTATCAGGCACTCGCAGGAAATAAAGAAGTAGAACACCAGACAACAGAAAAAACAACAGACATGAGTGGCTTACCCAGGATTTGAACACTGGACCTTCCGTGCGACAACCCCGCCTAGCCATGCAAGCGAATCACACTATCCGCTCTGCCATCTACGCATCATCAAAAAATGATGTTTCAATGGCAGGTCAATAGTGCGAACCACAATACACTGTTCTAGTCTACTATCATTTACTGGACACAGTATTAAGGTCCTAAGGGTCTTGTTGGATTCGGCCTATACTGCTTGATAGAAATACAACAAAAGTGATTGCGTCATTAATAGGCTGAACTGCCCATGGAGGACTTCTGGTGTCGTGTATTGTGGTTCGCACTATTGACCTGCCATTGAAACATCATTTTTTGATGATGCGTAGATGGCAGAGCGATAGTGTGATTCGCTTGCATGGCTAGGCGGGGTTGTCGCACGGAAGGTCCAGTGTTCAAATCCTGGGTAAGCCATGATCAGTTGTTTTTCATGTCTGGTGTTCCTACTTCTTTATTTGCCTGCGAGTTGACTAACATACCTTTATATTTTTTCATATTAATTACTGTCTTGGTGTTCTAAATGTTTGTACAATACCAAACCTTTCCTGCGAGTGCATTTACTGGACACAGATTAAGGTCCTAATGGATTCGCCTATACTGGCCTTTATATATTGCGTCATTAAATAGGCTGAACAGTCCATGGAGGACTTCTGTGTGTTTCATATTGGCAGAGCGATAGTGGTGAATTTAGGTCATTGTTACTAATCCGGTAAGCCACTCTGTTTACAGGCTTTGTATTTGTATCATATTAATTACTCAGGTTTTCCCTCGCCTTATTTGTAATAAAATGTTTGTACAATACCAAACCTACATACCACTATCCTGTTCTCACTGTTCTAGTCTACTATCATTTACTGGACACAGTATTAAGGTCCTAAGGGTCTTGTTGGATTCGGCCTATACTGCTTGATAGAAATACAACAGAAGTGATTGCGTCATTAATAGGCTGAACTGCCCATGGAGGACTTCTGGTGTCGTGTATTGTGGTTCGCACTATTGACCTGCCATTGAAACATCATTTTTGATGATGCGTAGATGGCAGAGCGGATAGTGTGATTCGCTTGCATGGCTAGGCGGGGTTGTCGCACGGAAGGTCCAGTGTTCAAATCCTGGGTAAGCCACTCATGTCTGTTGTTTTTCTGTTGTCTGGTGTTCTACTTCTTTATTTCCTGCGAGTGCCTGATAACATACCTTTATATTTGTTTCATATTAATTTACTGTTTACAGGCCTCAGGTTTCCCTCCCTTATTTGTAATAAATGTTTGTACAATACCAAACCTACCCACTATCCTGTTCTCACTGTTCTAGTCTACTATCATTTACTGGACACAGTATTAAGGTCCTAAGGGTCTTGTTGGATTCGGCCTATACTGCTTGATAGAAATACAACAGAAGTGATTGCGTCATTAATAGGCTGAACTGCCCATGGAGGACTTCTGGTGTCGTGTATTGTGGTTCGCACTATTGACCTGCCATTGAAACATCATTTTTTGATGATGCGTAGATGGCAGAGCGGATAGTGTGATTCGCTTGCATGGCTAGGCGGGGTTGTCGCACGGAAGGTCCAGTGTTCAAATACTGGGTAAGCCACTCATGTCTGTTGTTTTTCTGTTGTCTGGTGTTCTACTTCTTTATTTCCTGCGAGTGCCTGATAACATACCTTTATATTTGTTTCATATTAATTTACTGTTTACAGGCCTCAGGTTTCCCTCCCTTATTTGTAATAAATGTTTGTACAATACCAAACCTACCCACTATCCTGTCCTCACTATTCTAGTCTACTATCATTTACTGGACACAGTATTAAGGTCCTAAGGGTCTTGTTGGATTCGGCCTATACTGCTTGATAGAAATACAACAGAAGTGATTGCGTCATTAATAGGCTGAACTGCCCATGGAGGACTTCTGGTGTCGTGTATTGTGATTCGCTTGCATGGCTAGGCGGGGTTGTCGCACGGAAGGTCCAGTGTTCAAATCCTGGGTAAGCCACTCATGTCTGTTGTTTTTCTGTTGTCTGGTGTTCTACTTCTTTATTTCCTGCGAGTGCCTGATAACATACCTTTATATTTGTTTCATATTAATTTACTGTTTCCAGGCCTCAGGTTTCCCTCCCTTATTTGTAATAAATGTTTGTACAATACCAAACCTACCCACTATCCTGTTCTCACTGTTCTAGTCTACTATCATTTACTGGACACAGTATTAAGGTCCTAAGGGTCTTGTTGGATTCGGCCTATACTGCTTGATAGAAATACAACAGAAGTGATTGCGTCATTAATAGGCTGAACTGTCCATGGAGGACTTCTGGTGTCGTGTATTGTGGTTCGCACTATTGACCTGCCATTGAAACATCATTTTTGATGATGCGTAGATGGCAGAGCGGATAGTGTGATTCGCTTGCATGGCTAGGCGGGGTTGTCGCACGGAAGGTCCAGTGTTCAAATCCTGGGTAAGCCACTCATGTCTGTTGTTTTTCTGTTGTCTGGTGTTCTACTTCTTTATTTCCTGCTAGTGCCTGATAACATACCTTTATATTTGTTTCATATTAATTTACTGTTTACAGGCCTCAGGTTTCCCTCCCTTATTTGTAATAAATGTTTGTACAATACCAAACCTACCCACTATCCTGTTCTCACTGTTCTAGTCTACTATCATTTACTGGACACAGTATTAAGGTCCTAAGGGTCTTGTTGGATCCGGCCTATACTGCTTGATAGAAATACAACAGAAGTGATTGCGTCATTAATAGGCTGAACTGCCCATGGAGGACTTCTGGTGTCGTGTATTGTGGTTCGCACTATTGACCTGCCATTGAAACATCATTTTTTTGATGATGCGTAGATGGCAGAGCGGATAGTGTGATTCGCTTGCATGGCTAGGCGGGGTTGTCGCACGGAAGGTCCAGTGTTCAAATCCTGGGTAAGCCACTCATGTCTGTTGTTTTTCTGTTGTCTGGTGTTCTACTTCTTTATTTCCTGCGAGTGCCTGATAACATACCTTTATATTTGTTTCATATTAATTTACTGTTTACAGGCCTCAGGTTTCCCTCCCTTATTTGTAATAAATGTTTGTACAATACCAAACCTACCCACTATCCTGTTCTCACTGTTCTAGTCTACTATCATTTACTGGACACAGTATTAAGGTCCTAAGGGTCTTGTTGGATTCGGCCTATACTGCTTGATAGAAATACAACAGAAGTGATTGCGTCATTAATAGGCTGAACTGCCCATGGAGGACTTTCTGGTGTCGTGTATTGTGGTTCGCACTATTGACCTGCCATTGAAACATCATTTTTTGATGATGCGTAGATGGCAGAGCGGATAGTGTGATTCGCTTGCATGGCTAGGCGGGGTTGTCGCACGGAAGGTCCAGTGTTCAAATCCTGGGTAAGCCACTCATGTCTGTTGTTTTTCTGTTGTCTGGTTTTCTACTTCTTTATTTCCTGCGAGTGCCTGATAACATACCTTTATATTTGTTTCATATTAATTTACTGTTTACAGGCCTCAGGTTTCCCTCCCTTATTTGTAATAAATGTTGTACAATACCAAACCTACCCACTATCCTGTTCTCACTGTTCTAGTCTACTATCATTTACTGGACATAGTATTAAGGTCCTAAGGGTCTTGTTGGATTCGGCCTATACTGCTTGATAGAAATACAACAGAAGTGAATGCGTCATTAATAGGCTGAACTGTCCATGGAGGACTTCTGGTGTCGTGTATTGTGGTTCGCACTATTGACCTGCCATTGAAACATCATTTTTTTGATGATGCGTAGATGGCAGAGCGGATAGTGTGATTCGCTTGCATGGCTAGGCGGGGTTGTCGCACGGAAGGTCCAGTGTTCAAATCCTGGGTAAGCCACTCATGTCTGTTGTTTTTCTGTTGTCTGGTGTTCTACTTCTTTATTTCCTGCGAGTGCCTGATAACATACCTTTATATTTGTTTCATATTAATTTACTGTTTACAGGCCTCAGGTTTCCCTCCCTTATTTGTAATAAATGTTTGGAGTTTAATGTAGCTTGCTGATACTAATCACATTGTGTGTGAAAACTGAGAAATATACGCAAAGAATAGACGAAGAGCAAATAAGTGGCGTTAGCTTTGCACGTACGATCATAGGTTCACATCACTTAAGCACTGTCAGGAGGAATGGAGAGCTGAAATCAGGAACAGATAAGGATGTGTTTAACCTGTGCTGAAAAAAGGTAACGGTAGTCCCATAGCAGATACTGCCGTAGGGGAATGAAGTGTTAGAGACTTCACTAGACTAGGTCCATCATCGACAGGTAGGGTGACAGTTCCCTTCCTTGTTGCCTTTTCCTTCCCTAACTCATAGCAGAGTCAGGTAACCATTTACAGCTGGGTAGACTGGAGCGTGTCGGTACCGTGATTCAAACTCGGCACCCTTGCCGCGAGAGACCAACCTCTGCCAGCGACACTTAAAAAACGGGGCAAGATTTACGCGGGTTTATGTGACACAGAAATTGAGAACAGGAATGGCCAAAGATACATTCACAGTATTGGACAGATATTTACATACAATCAGATAACAAACAAACTAAAAATATCAGTTAGAATATACTATATATCATCATTTTCTGTTTCACTCCATATGGGGTATTGTGCCACCACTGTAGCTGGTCCCTTTGCACAAAGGGAAGCCTGCATAAAGCATTCACATACTCTTGCATCGATAGTTTCTGAAGTAATTTGTTTTACGTGATGAGGTTGCTAACCTCATGCACACAACCTCATATTAGTCGCCTTTACAACATGCCTAAGGGAGTGGTAGTTTAATTCTGTCTTTGTCTCAACAGAGACTCTCCAGAACTACACGGGGAAACGTTATATATACTCTCCATTAAAGCGTGATTAAGAAGCATCAGCAATGAAACATGATAAAGAAAAAGGAAAAATAGGCTGGACTGCCCATGGTAAATTTCCGGTGTTATGTGTTGCGGGTCGCACTAATGACCCGTCATCGAAGCATCATTTTTTTGGTGATGCCTAGATGGCAGGGAGGATAGTTTTATTCGCTTGCATAGCTAGCCGGGGTTGTGGCACGGAAGGTCCTGGGTTCGAGTCCTGGGTAAGCCACTCACGTCTGTTGTTTTTCTGTTGTCTAGTTTTCTACTTCTTTATTTCTTACGAGTGCCTGAAAACATACCTTTATGTTTGTCTAATATTTATTTACTGTTTACAGGCCTCGGGTTTCCCTTCCTTATATGTTATAAATGTTTATACAATACCAAAAACCTACCCTCTGTCCTGTACTTACTGTTCTTAGTCTTCTATCATTTACTAGACACAGTATTAAGGTCTTTGTCTTGTGTGGTCTGACCTATACTGTATAATAGGGAAACAACAGAAGTGATTGCGTCATTAATAGGCTGGACTGCCCATGGTAAATGTCCGGTGTTATGTGTTGCGGGTCGCACTAATGACCCATCATCGAAGCATCATTTTTTTGGTGATGCCTAGATGCATAGTGTGATTCGCTTGCATAGCTAGGCGGGGTTGTCGCACGGAGGGTCCTGGGTTCGAGTCCTGGGTTAGCCACTCACGTCTGTTGTTTTTCTGTTGTCTAGTTTTCTACTTCTTTATTTCTTACGAGTGCCTGAAAACATACCTTTATGTTTGTCTAATATTTATTTAAGGAAAAAAGGAACTGAGGACCTTGGAATGTGAAAATACAGAAGAATGATGCGCACTTCGAACGAACAGCAGAAAACAACTAATAGAAGTCTGAAGCAGAGTTGCGTCTCGACACTGATGGTGCTCACTGGTGCAGTGTCGTGAAACATTCTAAATCCACATATATAAATTAAAAAGTAAATGTAAAGCCTAACGAATTAATTCAATAAAAGGAAAGAAGACTGGCAAAGAACAGTGCCGTCACTATAGCGTACGCCTGTGTTATAGAATATCATGCTAGTTAAACAAGAAAATCCCTTTCTATGCTCCGTCTGCAAAATTGTAACGCTTTCACGTTTGATAGTAAAGCCTACTGCCTCAATACACGCGTTCTACAAATAAAACTAGTACTATCTTTCTTAGAAAACCTTGAGATAGACACACTGCGTAATGACCTAGATTTAATATTCCATTCATGTCATTTATGCTCTACGTAAACTAAAAGACAGATGGACTTAGGATAGAGAGAGAGAGAGAGAGAGAGAGAGAGAGAGAGAGAAATGTACTGAGGAACGCATGCAACACTAACACGCAGTCGCGCGATATAAAATAATGCCACCCCCAAGCGAAAGGCATGAAGCACTAACTTTTTTTTTTCAAATAGACAGTGACAAAAAACACTACCAATACGAGGGTTAGGTTTTAAAAACCTGTTTAATGCTTATTAGTAAACATGACATTATACTGTTTTATGTCTGAAAGCCTGACAGTACAGAAGACACCCCATCGTATCGAAGTGAACGGGTGGTAGAAGAAAATACATATTTTGAAAGCAGCCACTTAGCTCCATTAAATTTATATATTTGGGTTCCTTAGGACTTGCTGACAAAGAATATGTTAAGTGTTACGCAAATAGTCTAGGAATTAACAAATTATGGCCAAAATAAAATAGTGAGGGTGTCAGACAGCACCCGATCATATTTGCTCAGTGGCATGTTTTAAAACCACCATTTTACGGGAAATAGGATATAACCTGAAATATAATAGGCCAACAAGTTAAATCCTATTTAATTGGCTAGAATAATATGTAAGGCGAAACATGATTAGTCGAATGCAAATACTATTTTTGGTTGTTAAGGGAGACGGTAGGAAGGGTACATTTTTTTCAAATGCTTTTGTAAACATGGCCCCATTGGCTAGACCATTTGATATAGTCAATTAGGAGCGCCAGTTCAGTGCCACATTTTGAAAATAAACTTATTGACCAGCAAGTGCGTTGAGATCCAGCTCATATTTTTCTAAATAAAAGCCTGGGACAGAGGCAGATCGGAATTGTGCCATATTCATCGCCAGTCAACGTATTTGTTTATTATTTCCATGAATTGTGGTAAGCTAGACATTTGATATCTTTTTGATGAAAATTGAATGTGAATTGATAATGTATGTCTGTTTGTGTGTGGTTCAGTAATAAACAAAAGGCAAAACCTATATTTTGCTCCAACATGAACAAAACTTGTCGCAGAGGAGTGAAACTGCATGGGATTGCCAAACAGTACTATGACACCTATCTTATTGAATAGAAGAAAATAATGCTGGAATTGCAGAGGCGTTGTAACCATTAGGGAGAGGAATACTGGTGTAAATTGTTTCAGATGAAGCTAGCAGTTGGACTACCGTGCTGAACTCTGTGTTTGTTATGTATTGTGTTTCAGTGTGGAAATAGATTATAAATTAGTTCTGAAGGGAGGTACAACCTTCTTGTTTCAGGGACCGTGGTTGTGGTGAAGTGGGATGTTATAAATATTTATAGGGGACTTAGTGTACTGACTGAGATCAGCTGTGAAGGTATATATATCTAATAAGAGTAGTGTATTATATATAACCTTACTTGCTACCACATATCTATATATCTCAGTCAGAATTATTCTGGAATAGTGTGATGACTACGTTATGTGTCTAGGGTATGTGTATGATGAAGTGTAAGTCACAACAACAGACAGATAAACAATTTAATTTAATCCACTACACTTGACAACACTGTGACACTCACATACATATAACACTCTATGAGAATATCTTAAAGGAGGCACTGATAACTTTTCAAATAACAATCTGTATTAATTGCTATCATAAAGGTATATGTGTCCTGATTCAAACACAAAGGAACCAGGAATCACAATCAATTTTAATTACAAGTATATGTACAGACTTTATCAATATGAATATCGTAGTGACATATATTATTAAAAATATCCTATGTGTGTCAGTTGTGTAGTAGTAATATGAGGTAATACTGGTTTTGTTTTGTTCAAGCTCTGTTGGTATTTGTCATCATGACTTCAATAGTTTGTCTTTAGGGACTAGTATTGGAGATGTTCTCAGTTCCTGATATTAAGACAATTAAATTCCCCTCTGAATATTATTTTTACAAAGTCATTTCAAGATGAGGGGACATAATGTTGAGCTCAGCTGGCCAACTCTGCTTATCTTGCGTGATGGCGGCAGGAGAAGACTCCTCTGCTCGAATTCTCCTCTGGGCTCAGGAGACACCTCACTGATAGCTAAAAGACCAAGGAGTATGCTGTCCGACTCTGGATTCAGCAAAGCTCTGACCAGGTGCTGCTCACTACCATCAAGACCACGGTCCCTGAAATCAAGAAGGATGTACCTTCTACTTCATAACTAACTTAAACTCTCTGGTTACACTGATCACAACACAGCACAAACATTGAGTTCAGAGCATTAGGCCAACTGTCAGCTTCATTTGAAATACTTTATTCCAGTATTACCCTTCTTAATGGTTACTACGCCTCTGCAATTCCAGCATTATTTCTTTCTATTCAATCATCCAGGTGTCAGTGTACTGTTTGGCCATTCCATGCCGTTTTACTTCTCTCCGACACCCTCTGTTCAGGCTGGAGCATTACAGGCTTTACCTCACGTTTGCCACTGAACTACACATATATATACAGGCATAAATCAACAATTCACATTCAATTTTCATTAAAAGATATTGAACGGTTCAAGCTTACCACAATTCATACGAATAAACACAGATACGTTGATTAGCAATGAATTCTGGCACAAACTGGCACAAATTCCCATCTGCTTATCTTCCAGGCTTTTATTTAGCAAAATATAAGCTGGCTTCAACGCACTGATGCTTTATCAAGCTTATTTAAACAAGTGGTTTCGAACTAACGCTCCCAAGTGTGTATATCAGCGAGTCTGACCAATGAGCCCCGTTTCGACAAGTGTTTGAAAAAATGTTACCTTTCCCCGTCTCCCCTAACAACGAAAGATAGTATTTATAGTCCGACCAATCGTGGTTAGGCTTTCATTTGTTGCGCTCCAATCAATTGGGAGTTTACATGGTAGGCTATTTATGTAACGTAAGGTTTTTTTTCAAACACGTTATAAAAAATTTTATGAGCAGAAATGATTTTGTGTTGTCAGGCATCCTCACTATTTTATTTTGGGTATAATTTATTAATTCCTGGACTATTTGCGTAACGTTTTACATATTATTTGTCAGCAAGCCCTAAGGAACCCAAAAATACAAATTTAAAGGAGCTACGTGGCTGCATTCAAAATATGCAATTTCTTCTACCTCCTGTTTCGAAGATGTGGTGTCTGGGTACTGTTATGTTTTCAACCGTAAACCCATCTAATGTTGTCTTTCCTAATAAGAGTTTTTCAGGATTTATAAACCTAACTCTGGGAAAGGGTAGTGTATTTTATCACTGTCCGTCTGAAAAAAAATTAGTGCATGTAGACTTACACGCGTGATGGCAGCATTTGTGTATCGCGCGACGCGTGTTGCATGCGTTCCTGATTTTCAGCCCTCCCCTCTCTCTTTATCCTTTTGTCCATCTGTTCGTTCGTTTTGGTAACGCAGTGTAGAAAAAGACATGAATGGAATTTAAAATTTAGGTCAACTTGCATATTTCAAGGTTTTTCTTAGAAATACAGCACACGTTTCATTGAAGAAAGCGGGTAATAATACAGTAAGCTTTTACTATCAACGTGAAAGCGTTACAATTTGCAGACGAAGCAGAAAACAAGGGGGATTTCGAGTACATTCTTTGTGACAGCACTGTTCTTTACCATTCTTCTTCCTTTATTTATTATATGTATTTATTAGGCTTTATATTTACTTGATAATTTATATATGTGGATTAGAATATTCCACGACACCTCCCCTCTTAAAACAGACATTATATGTCAGTCCTTTATTCTATATACACATAGAGAAATTTATTATTATTTCTGGGGTTTACGGTGATTCTCATCACACGGATGGCGGCTTAAAAAATCCGCTCCCAAATTGGTTTTTCCAGATATATACTCAATGCTAAAATTATATGGAGCCAGAAGCAAAGACCATCGGAGTAACCTAGAGTTCTCATGCTTAGCCTGTGCTAAAAACGATAAAGGTTTGTGATCTGTTTGCAACTTAAATGCCTTCCCATATAGATAAATATTGAATTTCTTTATTGCCCATATTACTGCAAGACATTCTTTTTCGCTAGTTGAGTAGTTGATTTCAGCTTTATTCAACTTTCTGCTAGCATATGCCACTGGGCTTAATTCCCCATCCAATGCATCTGATTTCTGTAGTAAAGTTGCACCTAACCCAATATTACTTGCATCCGTCCTTACTATGAATTCTTGACTTAAGTCAGGTAATTTCAAAATGGGTTTACTTGTGAGCTTTTCCTTCAATTCTTGGTAAGTCATTTCACATTGTGGTGTCCATGTAATGCGATCTGGATGTCCTTTACGTGTCAATTCCGTTAAAGGTGCACATATGGAATTAAAGTTTTTGATATACTTCTGGTAGAAACCACATAATGAGACAAAGGATCTCACGTCCTTCTTGGTTTGTGGTCTCGGGGCTTTCTGTAGTTTTTCTAAATTCTTTGGGTCAGGGGTCATATTTCCCTGATAAACTGTGTGTCCCAAAAATTCCAATTCTTTACATCCAACGCAACATTTGGTTGGTCGGGCTGTTAAATTTGCCTCCCTAAGTCGATCAAACAGCATGTTCAGAGAGTCAATGTGTTCCTCAAATGTTTCTGTTGCTATAAGGATATCATCCATAAAATTTGTTATACAGGGATTATTCAGAGGATCCAATAATTTTCTCATCATTCTAGAGAAGACACTAGGCGCATTCTTCAATCCAAATGGCAATCTATTAAACTCATAGTGTCCTTCTGAGGTACTAAAAGCTAGGTATGGTCTAACCTCAGGCTTTACTGGAATCTGATAGTATCCTTTACTCAGATCCACTTTTGAGAAATATTTAGCTTTATTTAGTCTGGCAAACAGCTGATTTGTATCCGGCAATGGATCCACCTGTCCTTCTGTAATAGCATTCAGTCTCCTGTAATCTATACAGAGTCTATGTTCTCCAGAGGGCTTCCTTAAGAGTACCACACCTGAACTATATACGAAGACTCACTGTGCGAAATAATTCCTTCCTTCAACAGATAGTCTATCTCTTCCTTCAAAGCTTTCTCCTTAGCAAACGGAATCGAATATGGTTTCATACAGACAGGTGTGGGTCTATCAGTTTCATATCATATTCCAATAGGTTTGTATGCCCTGGTCGGTCTGTTAACACCTCTGCATGATTATTTAGAACCTGTTGCACTCTCTCTTTCTGAGTTTTCGTTAAATGTGTACTGATTTTCACCTGTGCTGCTGTCTCACAGGGGTGTAATGGATATTCAAATGATGAAAGTGGTTCCTTTTTCATCTCCATGGCGATGGACAAGGTCAACAAGTGTGTCTCTTCCTGATGTTCTCTTTCCAAATATTTCTTCAGGAGATTCACATGATAGATTTTTTCTTTCCCCTTCTTATCTATCTTATAATTTGTTCTAGACACCTTCTCTAGAACTGTATATGGACCCTGCCATCCAATTTGTAACTTATTCTGACTCCCGGGCAAAAGAAGCAATACTTTCTCTCCCACAGTCAAATTTCTGTCTTTCGCCTTCCTGTTATAATAGGCAGCATGTTTCTTCCTGGCTTGTTTCAAATTTTCATTGGCAAGTTTCCAGCCAGTTTTTAACCGAGTGGTCAGCTCATTCACATACTGGTATGAAGATGTAATGTTTTCCTCTGCCTTTTCATCAGTCCACGTTCTTAACATAGCTACATATGGACCTTTAATTGTGTGGACCTATTTGTCCATGCACCGGTATGGTCTCTTCCACTCGAAGCTTTATAGTGATGATTTTTCCTCCCAGAATTATCATTCACAAAACGACCGCTACCAATTTTTCTTTTGGGGCTGTCTCCCCTCTTAAAATTCTTGATGAGAGATTTCCTCTCTACATCTTCTTCCTCCAGTTGGTTTAAGTCCGATTGAGGGATTGTCGGCTTATCCTGGGGTAAGACATCTTTTTGCACTCTCCGCATAGTGGCCATTGTAAAACAGTTAAGTGAAGCTTGTCCGTGAAAAGGGGCTTCCCATTCCATTTGGTCCACTTTATCAAATCTATATTTCTTTTTATTATCAGGCCTAATTTTGCCCCGGGGCGTGTCCAGGTCCTGATCCATGTTCCCACTTGTGGGTGTTCCCTCATGTGCTATGCTACACCTTTCTACAAAATTCTCAATGTCCCATCTTGCTTTGGGCCAATAATAATTGTGAGCCACCTTTTGAATGATGGTACCTATCTTCTCATGGTCCCCATCTGGTTTCACATGTAGGCTCCTTATTAATTCTGTCCTATATCTCTTTGGAAGAACCAGCTGTCCGTGACCATGGGATCTAGTTCCGGCCTTCCTATACATCAACTTGTTTTTCATGTAAAAATCTCCCTTGCCTGGAGTAGTATGACAAGTTGACAATTTTCTGAAACAAGGCTTGAGTGTTTTATCCCCAGCCTGTGCCTTCCTCATCTCTTCTGGAGTGGTATCTAACATAATATCCTCCTCCTGTCTTGAGGTCGACCTGACCTGAAGGGTTGCCATATACACAGGTTTCCTTCTACAATGGTCAGTGTCATGATTGTCCATCTGACAATTTTTACACCACCTTTTTTCCTTGGTTGAAAGATTTTCTTTCATCATATTTCCTTTCATCGAATTGTGGGAATTTATTTTTATTTTCATACCGTGGCCTATCAAATTGGTGCTTACCTTTATTTTGATCCTTAGGATCAAATTTATTAAAGTTCTGTGGTGCCTTAAAGTTATCCACTTGTTTCTTTTTATTACCTGTTACCTCTGCTTGAGCTGCTTGATACCTTTCAGCAACATTTAGCAACTCACCCAGCCTCTCTGCACCTTGTTCCATGAGAAACTTTCTCAGGTCTGGAGCCATGGACTCTCTTAATTGCTCTATAAGGACCATTTCCTTAAGATCTTGGGTTTTCCCCAGAGAAGTCCATTTCTCCAAGTAGGTCTCTATTCGTGCAGAGAACTGGTGATAGGTTTCACCTGACAGTAGTTTAGCATTCCTAAATTTTTTTCTATAGAATTCTGCATTCTTTTCATACCTTAACAAAAGAGCCTGCTTTAGCATGTCATAATTTTCCTGATCACCTCTGCTCATTTTTGCAAAGACTTCATAAGCTGCCCCACGAAGTCCCTGAGATAACTTTAAGCTCCACCTTTCTCTCTCTAACCCATACGTGGTAGCTAATAGCTCATACCTATTTAGGTAGCTCTCAATATCATCGTCTTTCTCAACAAAATGATCTAAATGAAAATTCATAGCTGAGGTTGAGGCTCCCTGAGTAACCGTAGCATCAGAGGCAAAGGGACTGGCACCATTTTCAGGAGCATGGCCTTGAAACTCAAACTCCCTTAGTCGTAACTCATGTTCCCTTTGTAATCTTTTATCTTCTGCTTCCCTTTCTGCAGCTAATTTTCTTTCTTCTCTTTCTGCAGCTAATTTCTTCTCTTCTCTTTCTGCAGCTAATTTCTTCTCTTCTCTTTCTGCAGCTAATTTCTTCTCTTCCCTTTCTGCAGCCTGTCTTCTTTCCTCGGCTTCTCTTTCTGCAGCTAATCTTTTGTCTTCTCTTTCTGCTTCCAATTTCTTAGCCTCTTTGTCAGCCTCAATCTGCAACCTCTTAGTCTCAGCCTCAGCCTCAAACTGTAACTTCTTAATTTCCCTTTCAGCCTCTAACCTTCTTTCGGCTTCTTTTTCTAATCTTCTTTCTTCACGTTCAATAAATTTGTCACATTCCGTCGTGACATAGGCAACCATAACTTGCCCATCTAATCCTAACTCTTTTGCAGTCTGAACCGCAGCAGATCGAAATTTGGCCAGGTCCGCCATTGTCTATCAGGTAACTTAATACAATGTCTAACCAACAATTCAATCTCTAATGGACAACACAGGCACCGTGAGCTCAACCTTATTTAATTCCACCCAAGGATACCTTTTAATTCTTATATTCCCTGAAGTGAATTACCCCCAATATTTTTAATAGGGAAAGATTCAAAATCCCAAGAGCGAGACCCCAATATATGTGGTGAAGTGGGATGTTATAAATATTTATAGGGGACTTAGTGTACTGACTGAGATCAGCTGTGAAGGTATATATATCTAATAAGAGTAGTGTATTATATATAACCTTACTTGCTACCACATATCTATATATCTCAGTCAGAATTATTCTGGAATAGTGTGATGACTACGTTATGTGTCTAGGGTATGTGTATGATGAAGTGTAAGTCACAACAACAGACAGATAAACAATTTAATTTAATCCACTACACTTGACAACACTGTGACACTCACATACATATAACACTCTATGAGAATATCTTAAAGGTAGCACTGATAACTTTTCAAATAACAATCTGTATTAATTGCTATCATAAAGGTATATGTGTCCTGATTCAAACACAAAGGAACCAGGAATCACAATCAATTTTAATTACAAGTATATGTACAGACTTTATCAATATGAATATCGTAGTGACATATATTATTAAAAATATCCTATGTGTGTCAGTTGTGTAGTAGTAATATGAGGTAATACTGGTTTTGTTTTGTTCAAGCTCTGTTGGTATTTGTCATCATGACTTCAATAGTTTGTCTTTAGGGACTAGTATTGGAGATGTTCTCAGTTCCTGATATTAAGACAATTAAATTCCCCTCTGAATATTATTTTTACAAAGTCATTTCAAGATGAGGGGACATAATGTTGAGCTCAGCTGGCCAACTCTGCTTATCTTGCGTGATGGCGGCAGGAGAAGACTCCTCTGCTCGAATTCTCCTCTGGGCTCAGGAGACACCTCACTGATAGCTAAAAGACCAAGGAGTATGCTGTCCGACTCTGGATTCAGCAAAGCTCTGACCAGGTGCTGCTCACTACCATCAAGACCACGGTCCCTGAAATCAAGAAGGATGTACCTTCTACTTCATAACTAACTTAAACTCTCTGGTTACACTGATCACAACACAGCACAAACATTGAGTTCAGAGCATTAGGCCAACTGTCAGCTTCATTTGAAATACTTTATTCCAGTATTACCCTTCTTAATGGTTACTACGCCTCTGCAATTCCAGCATTATTTCTTTCTATCAATCATCCAGGTGTCAGTGTACTGTTTGGCCATTCCATGCCGTTTTACTTCTCTCCGACACCCTCTGTTCAGGCTGGAGCATTACAGGCTTTACCTCACGTTTGCCACTGAACTACACACATATATATACAGGCATAAATTAACAATTTACATTCAATTTTCATTAAAAGATACTGAATGGTTCAAGCTTACCACAATTTCATGGAAATAAACACAGATACGTTGATTAGCAATGAATTCTGGCACAAACTGGCACAAATTCCCATCTGCTTATCTTCCAGGCTTTTATTTAGCAAAATATAAGCTGGCTTCAACGCACTGATGCTTTATCAAGCTTATTTAAACAAGTGGTTTCGAACTAACGCTCCCAAGTGTGTATATCAGCGAGTCTGACCAATGAGCCCCGTTTCGACAAGTGTTTGAAAAAATGTTACCCTTCCCCGTCTCCCCTGACAACGAAAGATAGTATTTATAGTCCGACCAATCGTGGTTAGGCTTTCATTTGTTGCGCTCCAATCAATTGGGAGTTTACATGGTAGGCTATTTATGTAACGTAAGGTTTTTTTTCAAACACGTTATAAAAAATTTTATGAGCAGAAATGATTTTGTGTTGTCAGGCATCCTCACTATTTTATTTTGGGTATAATTTATTAATTCCTGGACTATTTGCGTAACGTTTTACATATTATTTGTCAGCAAGCCCTAAGGAACCCAAAAATACAAATTTAAAGGAGCTACGTGGCTGCATTCAAAATATGCAATTTCTTCTACCTCCTGTTTCGAAGATGTGGTGTCTGGGTACTGTTATGTTTTCAACCGTAAACCCATCTAATGTTGTCTTTCCTAATAAGAGATTTCAGGATTTATAAACCTAACTCTGGGAAAGGGTAGTGTATTTTATCACTGTCCGTCTGAAAAAAAATTAGTGCATGTAGACTTACACGCGTGATGGCAGCATTTGTGTATCGCGCGACGCGTGTTGCATGCGTTCCTGATTTTCAGCCCTCCCCTCTCTCTTTATCCTTTTGTCCATCTGTTCGTTCGTTTTGGTAACGCAGTGTAGAAAAAGACATGAATGGAATTTAAAATTTAGGTCAACTTGCATATTTCAAGGTTTTTCTTAGAAATACAGCACACGTTTCATTGAAGAAAGCGGGTATAATACAGTAAGCTTTTACTATCAACGTGAAAGCGTTACAATTTGCAGACGAAGCAGAAAACAAGGGGGGATTTCGAGTACAGTCATTGTGACAGCACTGTTCTTTACCATTCTTCTTCCTTTATTTATTATATGTATTTATTAGGCTTTATATTTACTTGATAATTTATATATGTGGATTAGAATATTCCACGACAGTGGTAGTAAACTATTAAAGCAGCACCTGGTCTGAGTTTTGCTGAATCCAGAGGCTGATAGCATACTCCTTGGTCCAGATAGCGACCAGTGTTGGACCTCAAGAATACGGTGAAGCAAGCGAGCAGAGGAGACTGTTTCCTGCCGCCCTCACAGAAGATAAGAGTCGTTGACCAGAGCAGCTCAATCTTATGTACCCCCCCCCCCCCTTCTAAAAGTGACAGTATATTAAATAAAGAGGGACAAGTAATTGTTTCCAATAAAGGAACAGTGAACTTTTCCAATACTATTTCCACCAGAAACAGACACCTGAAGTCATGATGATAAACAACCACCTAGCTTGAAAAATCCAGTATTACCTCATAGTACTACATCACACATGACACACACATTGTGATAATAATAATATATGTCAATACAAAGATCATATCTATAAATAGTGTACATACAACTTGTAATTACATTTGATTGTGATTCCTGGTTCACTTTGTAGTTGAATCAGGATATCTATTATTGAAAGAAATTAATACATATTTTTAAAGTTAAAACTAGACTTATTAAGATAGTCTTATAGAGTGTTCTATGTGTGTGAGTGTCTGTCGTGAAACGAGTGTAAGCCACTACTTGGTTAATCACTATGTCGAAATACAGATTTGCTTCAACCAATCAACGATCACCGTTCACCAGTCTCTGAGACAGAATAAATTATACTGTTCACGCAGTTCACGCAAGATGGCGGCGAAAAACTGAATAAAATTAGGCTGTATGAGCAAAAGACGAAACCGGAGGAAACCAATCAACTTGCTCCGCCAGGAACCAACCGAAAGCTTTCCTTAAGTATTTACCTGCCTATATAATCGGGCGGATTTTATGCTAACCACGCAACCCCGAACTTGACGCCAGAGATACTGACTGAAGAGGAAGAAGCTGTCACCTTGATTTGTTGATTACCTGAGGGCATCGACCTGCAACCTACTTCACTAGTCGAGTCAAACTGGCCTTTTTTTTAAATCTTGGAGGGTTTCATTTGTGTCCTAAAAACCTGAGGTCGTATGTTCGAGTCAATCCCGCTGCCTGGAACTTCGCAGGAGCATAGAGATTGTACAGAAGCTACATCTTTAGTCCCCCTCAGTCTTGGGTGGGCTAAAGTAACGAGCCTCAGCAGGAGTTGTGTGGACCAAACTAAGGAGAACAGAACGTTTTAAGAGATGAGTACACATTAGTACCATTTCTGTCAGCATTGTGAGCATATAAACTGTCAGTGATGAGAAAGTGAAATTAGCATAGCAAGAGACAAAAATTAACAGCATAGCTGATAAGTGTTATATCCTTAATTAACAGCACAGCTGATATAATTTTTGTTCCTATAATTGGAAAACTTGTTGTAATATTTATTTACATATATATATATAAATATAAATATTTGTAAATCATATGTAAACTTACAAATTCAATACATTCCATTTTTTTCAACATTCACCCTTCAGCACAAGAGTAGATAGTGTATATACGAAATAAATACTTAGGAAATTGTATTTGAACGACTTGTCAATTTTATCTTAGTTAAGTAAAATCTGTTTCCTTGTTTATTAATATCACAGTTAGTTACACAGCGGAGGTGGCGCTTTATGTCGGTCTCCTCTCTACTATTGTTTCGAGATCAGAACATTCACAGCCGTAACTAATTTGTGATATCAGTAGTCCTCTCAGACACTGGGACTTCACCATTTTCTGCAGAAATTCTATTTCTGTAATTGTCAGTACTATACTGATCCAAGAGCCAAACAAAACCTCTCGCCACAGTGTCACAGTGTTGTAAAGAGTTGTGGATTAAACTAAATTGTTTATCTGTCTGTTGGTTGTTGTGAACATACACTTCATCACTTTCATAACCCTAGACATTCAACGTAGTCATCACAATATTCCAGAATAATTCTGACTGAGGTCTAAATGTGGTAGCAAGTAAGGTCATCTGTAATACACCACACTTATTAGATACAGATACCTTCACAGCTGATCTCAGCCAGTACACTAAGTCCCCTATAGATATTTATAACATCCCACTTTACCACATGCAGCCACATCTCTGCACTATTGCATGGACATGAGTGTAGCATACATATAGGCATGAGGTGGCAGGGAAGCTAACCCGCAAATATTGCTTGCTGAAATCGGATGTGTCGGGGCGAAGGGCGCAGAAATTGCAACCTAGCTGTAAACTACGACATATCGTACTTACCTCTCAAAAGTAACAGTCAGCATTGTAAGAGAGAGAGAGAGAGAGAGAGAGAGAGAGAGAGAGAGAGAGAGATGTGACTGAGAGCGAACGCAAACAAACAACAACAAACATATAAAAACAATGAAACAAAAGATAATTAATCAAAGATATGAAATCAGACAAATAAGATATACATGACACATAAAGAGACATTAACACATTGTTGGAAACATGATACAAGAAATATTTGATTGCAAACCGCTCGAGCGCTACAAGTGGGAAGTTAACATCAAAAAGTGGACAGTGAAAAAACAAATAAGAATGTACCAATAATGCAAGAGACGATGGAGATACACTGCAGCCGACATTCGATGCAGAGATGACAGTTGAGCTAATCTGGTCGTATTATTTAGGACATTATGCTGTCTTCGACGACTTCTCTTGTGCATAAATCAACATCCGGTTCCCTTTGCTCTAAAATGGAACATCGCCTGACGTTGTAACAGTGGAAGAGTCCTTCAGTATCCTTCTTGTGTATGTAAATTGGTCGGACCATCAAGGACGTGTTAAATCTTGCGGTCACAATAGCGACTATGAGCTTCTGGTTTCATGAGACTGCTCTCTCTCTCTCTCACGCTCATCCTATCTCTAACTCGAACGCGCTCTATCTTTCTTTTTCAATCATTTTCACTGTTTTTTTCCTTCCGTGTTAGCTTTTTCAAAATGCAGCAGAGAGCATACCAATTAAACTTTCTTTTTCATTCTGTATTACAGAAAAATCTGCCGCCACTGTAAGTGCCCGCCAGAAGTCCACGACTTGTCCATGGAAGGGGAAGGAAACGGGGCTGGACCCATGGGCTCGGGTAGAACGGTCCGTGACCCAAAACGTAACTCTACTTCTGATGATGACAGTGGCTGTCCACTGGAGGAGTTTGCTTGGGTTCCGCCTGGCCTTCCACCTGAACAGGTCTGTATGCATGTTTTATTGTGGAATTAGTGAAGTATGATTGTGTTAACTGTACCTATTCCATCTTTGACGAATCCTCCCCCCGTTTTGCCAAATCCAACATCTGATTAGGTTGCTGTAGTTTTGTTTCAGTTATTAATTAATCCATGTTTTTTTTAAATGTGTTCCCTGAACAAAAGATATTTGTTGAGACATTCGAATGTTTTTTTTTTAAAACGATTTCATTCAAACTGTCGGTTTCCTGTTTTTGTTGAGTTGATTCATCTTCACATATTAATGACGATAAACGTTGATAGGAGTACGACAAAGCCGTAAGAAGAGACATTTCCTCTTGTTCTTCTTTTATTTTCTTGTTTTTCTTCTTCTTGATTTCATATGGAGCATAGGACAACGACATCAGTAACACCCATGCAGGAAACCTGCACCACGCCACTAATGTGCTCTTGCAGTAGCAGGTTATGTAGCAATGTGTTTGACATGACGGGGTTGCCAGCCCCAATACACAACCTCATCGAGTCGCCTCTTACGACATGCTTGGCGGTAGCAGTAGTCCTATTCTATCTTTGTCTCCACAGAAGCGCCTCGATGTGACAGAAGAGACGCTAGTTGATGTTAAAAACACCAGCAACACATACTGTTTAGCCCTTTTCAAATGTACTGCGTATAGTCTGTTCTCCCTATGCCATCAACCTGTTAGTTATTTTCATCTTATACAAGGTATCACCACCTCGTTTAAATTATTTCACCTTCTATCACCACTTCGTTTAGTAAATTTCACTGTATATGACCATCATGGGAGAAGACCGGCTACCACGACAAGTATAAGAAACTAAGAGCCAGAGATCCAGACCAGAGTCCGTTGGGAGGACAAAATTAGACAATCTCTGAAGGACCGAGGACTAGAATGGAACCAGGTCAGGAGGAAGACAGCCGATAGGATAGTATGGAGCTCTCTCTCTTCCAAACCTCTACACCTTACGGTAAAAAAGGAGCGATTAAGTAAGTATATCACCATCACGTTTAGGTGATTTCATCTTCTTTCTTCTTCTTCTTCTTCGTTCGTCATGAAAAGAATGTTGGCTGCGTTGTGTCGCCGTTTACAGCGAGGCTGCGATATTTGCGCCTTTCGGCCCGACAAATCCGACTTCCGCACGGCATTTTTGGGGACCGGGTTTGTCTTCCCTCTTCGATCCATACTCTCTCGGCCAGCCTGCAGTGATGCAGCCTGTTTCTATGACCACCACATGGAGGTGGAGTAGGGTCTTAGTCAGCTCTGGTTCGCTGACCCTGATGCAAGCAGTCAAGCTATGAGTCGCTGACTGCATTCATCTCTCATTACTTCGTTTGCTTCATTTGCCCTTAGAACGCAACCCCGTTTTGTTAATTTCACCCTACATCACCACATTGTTTAGTTCATTTCCCCCATATCACCACCGCGTTTAGTTCATTCCCACCTATATCACCACCTCCTTTAGTTATTTCACCCTGTATAAGCACCTCGTTTTATCAATGTTGCCATATATCAACCCCACCATTCGTTCATTCCTCCACAAACCAACACCACGGGTTATCTCGTCATACCTTAAATCACTGCATTGTTTTATTCGGTTTAGTGTTTATGACTACGCTGTTTAATCCATTTCACCCTATACCACTGCACAGTTCTCCATTTCACCACCGCCATCTTAGGTGATCTGCCCTGTGTAGTTCCCGGGAGATAGAAAGAGTAGAACAACTACTCCCTCATGCATGTCGTACAAGGTGACTAACATGAGGTTGTGTATGAGGTTGGCAACCTCATCATGTAGATCAAATCACTACAGAAACCACTGCTGCAGGATCATATGAATCCCTGGGGCAGGCTTCCTGCACGAGGACACACTGCAGAGATGGTTCCATGCTCCAGTAGGAGGGGTTGGAAAGTGGCGGTGAACCTAGTGTCACCGGAGGGCCTGTGTTTAACGTAAGATAACACGTTAACCGAATTTGTAACAGTAGTAAAAGAACTTGAGCAAGATTGGTGGTTAAGATAACTTCACTGGTCGAGCTTGACCAATGAAATCGTTGATAGCTATTTCTGACCATCGCGGTCAGAACACAGTTCAGTCACGCAGTTCACTGTTCAAGTGGGGAGACGTGTTTCAGCCTTAGTGCGGGCTGGGTTTTTAAAGGTTGTGTAGTTAACCTTTGGTCAAGGAGATGCCTGACCATTGAAAGTTTCAATGTGATTCACAAGTATGTTATTTGAGGAGACTGTTTTTCTAGTTTTGTGGGATGTGTTCACCTGAGAGCTCATGCTTCATGTAACCCACAGGCGTTCCGGCCGCTGATAGCCAGATTATGGAGATGTGTAATGAGCATTGCCTTTTAGTCTGTTAATAAACCATTTTTCATGATTTATTGTTGTCCCTTACTCATGTATGGAAGCACTAGGGAGATACAAATGATCACTGACAACTTACGTGAGTAGTAAGGACCCGGGTTCGAACCAACATTCATTTGGGTAACTCCACCTCTGGCAGTCGCCAGTTGCCACCCACAAGATCTAAAAGCAAACTTGTAAACCCCACGATCACTGGGAAATGCAATATCAATGAGCTCAGGATAAAATAAAAACCACCTGTGACGAAACGTCCACCTGGAGTGAAGATGTGTCATATAACTTTGCTAGATTGCAATCAACGGTCACATAAGATTATTTGCTGCAGTAACCAGCCACTAGCGGCGACATACTTTTATTTAATGCTCATGACCAGCTGTCACATAAGTTGATTTGGTCCCGTGCCCAGCGGCTACATAAAGTCTATTTGGTCCCATAACCAGTCAGCCCGGTTACATACATTGATTTGGTGCCGTGACCAGGATTGTTTTGACATGATATTTTGTTTATGTTTTTGGTTTATATTTGAGTTTGCTATGTACATACGAGTATTTTTGGGTTTTGATAGAATTAAAATGTCTCCTGTTATGATACATTTTTGTAGCCCCGGGACGTATGTCACCGGAGGGCCTGTGTTTAACGTAAGATAACACGTTAACCGAATTTGTAACAGTAGTAAAAGAACTTGAGCAAGATTGGTGGTTAAGATAACTTCACTGGTCGAGCTTGACCAATGAAATCGTTGATAGCTATTTCTGACCATCGCGGTCAGAACACAGTTCAGTCACGCAGTTCACTGTTCAAGTGGGGAGACGTGTTTCAGCCTTAGTGCGGGCTGGGTTTTTAAAGGTTGTGTAGTTAACCTTTGGTCAAGGAGATGCCTGACCATTGAAAGTTTCAATGTGATTCACAAGTATTTTATTTGAGGAGACTGTTTTTCTAGTTTTGTGGGATGTGTTCACCTGAGAGCTCATGCTTCATGTAACCCACAGGCGTTCCGGCCGCTGATAGCCAGATTATGGAGATGTGTAATGAGCATTGCCTTTTAGTCTATTAATAAACCATTTTTCATGATTTATTGTTGTCCCTTACTCATGTATGGAAGCACTAGGGAGATATGAGATACAAATGATCACTGACAACTTACGTGAGTAGTAAGGACCTGGGTTCGAACCAACATTCATTTGGGTAACTCTACCTCTGGCAGTCGCCAGTTGCCACCCACAAGATCTAAAAGCAAACTTGTAAACCCCACGATCACTGGGAAATGCAATATCAATGAGCTCAGGATAAAATATAAACCACCTGTGACGAAACGTCCACCTGGAGTGAAGATTTGTCATATAACTTTGCTAGATTGCAATCAACGGTCACATAAGATTATTTGCTGCAGTAACCAGCCACTAGCGGCGACATACTTTTATTTAATGCTCATGACCAGCTGTCACATAAGTTGATTTGGTCCCGTGCCCAGCGGCTACATAAAGTCTATTTGGTCCCATAACCAGTCAGCCCGGTTACACTAGGTCAGGGGTCGGGAACCTTTCCATGACAAAGAGCCAAATATTTTTTTCTCTCCATTAAAAAAATTGAAGAGCCGCATGACAAAAAAAAATCACATGGTATCCCTCATTTAATAATAAATATATTGTATAATTGAAATAATAAACACGATTTTTTAAGAGTCGCACGAAATGGCTCAAAGAGCCGCACGCGGCTCGCGAGCCGCGGGTTCCCGACCCCTGTCCTAGGTAATCCCAGTGTTCCAAATTTTGTCTAGAATACTGTATTACGTAAATTGATCATTATTTCCATTGCTCTTCTCCAGTCGCCGTATCTGGAACTTGTTTTTGTCTCTCATCCTTCTCCTCCCCGCACAACCATGGCACCAGTGTATCACGATAAGTGCATTCATATCCATAGTTCTTACACGTGTTGTTGAAACCGCGGGGAAGCGAGACTTCCTTCCCATTCGTCCCGGACTATCCCTGGGTGGAGATAAGTTTATAACCCGGGGGACAATCACACGCCCGCTTCTACGCTGTTCTTTTTCGTAACCAAATATTACCCCCAGGGGAAACCGGAGATCTAGGAAATTGCCCACTTCAGGTTTTTAACCGAGTAAACAGACGAATGGCTTCGTAAATAAAATGTTACTTGACGTTGAACGATGGTTCTCTCTGGTGCTGCCCGTCCCATTTCGCATCCACCCGTTGGTGTTGTTTTTTTATTTCCTTAAATACAAGCAAGTAACCCGCCAAAACCTGACCGGGGAAGGGGGAATTATTATGTTGAGCCGTTTATGCTGCATGTCCTGATGACAGTACTAATGCTCCGTTGGTCAGTTCATTCCTTTCTATTACTTTACAGCTTCATTTCTATATACACACATTGGGATTCTCGCCGGTGCTACGGAGTTCGTGCACTGTGCTGAGATCCTCCTTGTGTGATCTAACGGAGGAGATCGGAGCACTGATGGAGTTGTCCGTGTGCATTGAAGATAGTCCTTAAAACCAAACCAAACCATTTCAGCTTCATTATATCGTTGGTGTCAAACGTATCATGAGTTATGGTTAATGACCAATGGACCAAAAAAAATAAAAAAAAATTGAAAAGCCTTCGTGCTGTTTTATTTGGTGTTCAGTTTAGCTTTCACAGTGCAATGCGTGTCTTTTCCGTTCTTTCCCGGAAAACTGACGAATTGTTTTTTTTAATTATTCGTTACAGGACGTTTCACTTAGACAGTTAATAATATGAGGATATGCTAGTCTTAAAATTAATTTACGCAAGCTTTTTATGAAAGTGGCTGTTTGACAACCTGGCTCGTTAGGCGTGTCCATAGCATCTACTTAGCCACCCCGCCCCCTTTCCCCCCCACCCTTTTTGGAGCATGGATCCACAACTACAGAGCGTTCTCTTTCAGGAAGCCTGTGTCGAGACACGTTGACCTGCAGCGGTGGATTCTTTTGCAATTTATTTTACACGATGAGATCGTCAGCTCTTGGCACAACCTTTATATCAGGCGTCAGCTCTTGGCACAACCTTTATGTCAGGCGTCAGCTCTTGGCACAACCTTTATGTCAGGCGCCAGCTCTTGGCACAACCTTTATGTCAGGCGCCAGCTCTTGGCACAACCTTTATGTCAGGCTCCAGCTCTTGGCACAACCTTTATGTCAGGCTCCAGCTCTTGGCACAACCTTTATGTCAGGCGCCAGCTCTTGGCACAACCTTTATGTCAGGCGCCAGCTCTTGGCACAACCTTTATGTCAGGCGCCAGCTCTTGGCACAACCTTTATGTCAGGCGCCAGCTCTTGGCACAACCTTTATGTCAGGCGCCAGCTCTTGGCACAACCTTTATGTCAGGCGTCAGCTCTTGGCACAACCTTTATGTCAGGCGTCAGCTCTTGGCACAACCTTTATGTCAGGCGCCAGCTCTTGGCACCACCTTTATGTCAGGCGCCAGCTCTTGGCACAACCTTTATGTCAGGCGTCAGCTCTTGGCACAACCTTTATGTCAGGCGCCAGCTCTTGGCACAACCTTTATGTCAGGCGCCAGCTCTTGGCACAACCTTTATGTCAGGCGCCAGCTCTTGGCACAACCTTTATGTCAAGCACCTCTTAAGACGTGTCCGAGGAAGCAGTACTTCTAGTATTTCTGTTTCTTCTCAAAAACCTGCGGGCTACGTTTTCAGTGCCTCATTTTTGTTATTTGTCCCATGCTTTCATATTTGATTGTGTTTATAAACGTTGGCGATTAGACGCGGCATTTGTGCACATATCCGGGTATCTGCGTAACATGGATCAGTTAAGATCGTGTTTGTAGTTTAAAAAATTGGTGGAGTTTTATGTAAACTGTTTTCACTTGAACATTAGAGGTAAATTTCTTTCATTATATCATTCTTTCAACATCCACTGGCCTCTATTACATTAAGAAAGCAAATAAACACACACACACACACACACACACAACAAAAAACAAACAAACTAGGCTATTTTAATTCAACATCCGTTTATCTTTACGCGTGTAAAACTTAAATGTCGTGAAATAAGCAATAAAGTTACGTTACCATTTACAAAATCGTAACCCAGTGTACGGACAAGCCGCCCGCTATCTTGTTTGAGACATGTCGTTTGACTGCAGCTTATTATTACAGACATTCCTTTGCCCTGAAGTTTCCGGAAGTCTGTGAAGAGACAACGGAAGAATGTGCATACGACGCCCTCAGGCGTGTTTACAAGACCTAATATCAAGTTGTGCTCGGGACTGGCATCCTCATCATATAAAACAAATTGCCACAGAATCTGCTGCTGCAAGAGCACGAGCTTGCTTGGTGTAGGCTTCCCGAAAGGGACCAGCTACCTTGGTGGCTGCATAAGGAGACAATGGAAAACAACGACGACATATTTGATAATAATTCTCTGGCATATATATATATATATTGTTTATTTAACTGTTGTTGTTGTTTCGGTAGCTCTTATTGTACTTATTAGTAAAGCTGATTTGTTTCTGCATGTTTGGATTGAAAAGAAATATTGCTGACTAGTAATGCGCGCCGGTATTGTGGGAAGGGGGGAGGGGGTGATGTGTGAACAAATGTACCGTACAATAACTGTTGAGAGCAACAGTCTTGACTCAACACACGTAAAACTCTGACATTTTCTCTGCAATACAGACCCCCCCGGGAAATACTTCTTCTTCTTCTTCTTCCGTCCTTAGCCACCAACCGTCAAAGCAGTCAGTGGCCATTACGCCTAGTGGCGTCTTAGGGCAACAGCAGATAGGTTTTCTTTGCCATTGTTTCCCATCACGCCTAGTGGCGTCTTTAGGGCAACGGCAAATCAACCCATTTGCCGTTGTTTCCGTAATCGAAGTGACTGGCAAACGGGTGACCCGGGAAATACGCGGGGCTACTAATATGAGGTTGTACATGGCACTGGTATACTTACTTACTTACTTAGTCGCTCCCCTTCTACCGTGAGGTGTAGAGGTTGGCACTGGTAACTTCATTATGTAATACAAATTGCCTCAGAAACCACGTTTGCAAGAACATGTGACTTCCGGGCGCAGTCTTTTTAACAGGGGACTAGCTGCGTATATGATTGTGTACTCCGTTAGAAGCGTTAAAGGGAAATAATGGTCGGCAAATTCCCAGGAGTTTTTGTGATCCTCTCTCTCTGGCTCTCCGGATTCTCTAAGGCTCTCTCGGCAACCTCTCTTTTTGTGATCTACTCTCTCTCTCTCTGTGTGTGTATGTGTGTGTGTGAGCGTGTGTAATTTTAGGGAGGGGGGAAGAGAGAGAGAGAAAGGATGATGAACCTTAACAAAGAAAATATCGCCGTTCGTATCTCATGCAGTTCACAAATATATTTTAGTAGACATCTCGAAAGTTCTCATTGAGAATATGGAAAAAAAGTACCTTTTGATCCAAGGGACACCGCGATTTGAAATTCCGGCGACAGAGGCCTAGTTTAAAAAGTCTTTCTCTCCCCACTTCCCTTCCACCATCAGTTGCTTAAAGATCTAACAAATCATCCACTGGGAACTACCTAAGCAGATGGAGATCGACTGTTTGCTGATTCCTGGTCTAATGTGTCTGGCGGTGAATTAAATGACGGCAAACCAAAATTAATACGTTTTTATTATTCTTTCTCCTTTCCTACAAGACTTAGAACAATGCATACTTCTTGGCAGCCATCTTGGCAGCCATCTTGGCAGCCATCTAGACAAAGTTTTAGGGGCTGATAATGCTATTTTAATAATTACAAAATGCAAGAAGTGGAGTTTTCATGTGGGAACTATATGGAAATTACAAGAAATCCAGTCCTACATAACAATACGAATCTTTCTATTCAAATGTCCAGTCAGTACTATTGTATGGCTGTAAAACATGGAGAACAACAGAAACGACAACCAGACAGATATAGACCTTCATGAATGGGGGTGGGGTAAAAGGTAAAGGTATTCCCATATCAGATACTGCCGTATGGGAGTGAAGTGTTAGAGACTTCACTGTACTATGTCCAGCATCGAGAGGTGGGGTGACCAGTACTCTTCCTCGCCGCCTTTTCCTTCCCTAACTCAAGTGCAAAGTCAGGTACCCATTTACAGCTGGGTAGACTGAAGCGTATGGGTTCTTGCACAGAAGAGAATAGATTGAAATGGTGTTCCAAGATCACTTGTGTAACTTGGGGGACCCAGACAAACGTCAGTGGAACGAGAGGTAAATAGAGACACTAGCGTGGGGTTGGACACGCATTAAGAAAATCAGTTGGTAGCCTTACAGGGATGTCCTTGCTCTGAAATCCCCAGTGAAAGAGAAATAGATGGAAACCAAAAACACATGGAGAAGAGAACTGGAGGCAGACGTGAAAGGGAAAACCTGAACGGTTGACACAGGACAAGAAAAGCTTGGTATTTTTAGTTAATGAAGACCTGTGCTCCATGGGAATCAATCAGTCAATACCCTTTAGCTCCCCACAAAGCATAAGTCTTCTACCAAACACATGCCATGTGCTCCTGTCACGTGCCATCAGCTCAAGTTCTTTCCAAGTCTTCCACATCATTTTCACTTCTGTCTTCATTTCTCTTTCCCATGCTCCGTGGGAAGCTGATAATTATTGATGATGATTCTTCCTAATATTAATTCCACCTGTATTCTTTCGTACACTTTTGTTTCCAAATTTCACCTGGTCCTTGAAATGTCAGGAATGACGCTGCTCAGTTAACTCTCGCTTCCCGCTTTTAGTTCGCCTGAAGGACACACGCTGATGCACTTAGAGATCAATCAAAGTGACGTTTGGAGTAGAGAGATTGTTCATACACTCGCTTCACTTGCCTGAATCGCTGGAATAAAGACCTCCGCTGAAAGAGAAAAGGTTGAGATTGACGTGCGGGTTGAAAGAGAAATAATAGCGACGTTTTAGAAAAGACTTAGGAAGCTGCAAGTGGCGGCTGAAGACATAGGAGCAGCAAAGAGATGGGAAAATCTAAGAGGTAGAAAACTGAAGACAATAGGAGAAATTAAGAGATAGGAGAAGCGAAGAGAGAAGCTAAGAGGTAGGAAACTGAAGACAATAGGAGAAATTAAGAGATAGGAGAAGCGAAGAGAGAAGCTAAGAGGTAGGAAACTGAAGACAATAGAAGAAATTAAAAGATATGAGATGGGAGAAGCTAAGAGGTAAGACACTGAAGACAATAGGAGAAGTTAGGAGATCGGAGAAGCGAAGAGATGGGAGAAGCTAAGATGTAGGGGAACCTAAGGGATAAAAAGGGGCAAAGCGATTGTAGAAGAAACTCGATTGGGGAAGAAAAGATTTAGGAGAATGAAGCGACATTTGACGCGAAGAGATAGATGAGGCGAAGGGCTAGAAGAAACGAAGAGAGTGGAGAAGCAAAGAGAATTAAGAAAAAGGAGAAGCGAAGAGATATGAGAAATGAAGAGAGAGGAGAACGAAGAGATAAGAGTAGTGAAGAGAGATGAGAATGAAGAGATAAGAGAAGTAAAAATAAAACAAAAGATTGAAGAAACAAAGATAGGACAAACGAAAAGATCGGGAACATGAGTTAGTCGGAACACTGTGACAGACGAACTCAGCTGACCCTGAATTGTTGGATGATATGGTACGACCCTTCGTAACGACCCCTTCGGATAACATCAGTGCCCCCGAATATGGTTGTAATTTTATCGTCAAACGGGAATGCTTCCACCCGGACTCATTAGCTATGCACAACAGAAACGTGGACTCATTAGCATGCAACCTTTCCACGCAGATTGTCAACACGTTTGCTGATTAATATGTGGACAGTTTATCTACCGTACATTCTGGTCATCGCATTGATTTAAGGAGAGGTTAAATCACGCCCACGGATATCTCTTGAGCAATCATATGCAGTTATTTTCATTAACTTGGTCAGTACGCCGGCCCAGTGGGGGCGTTGCCAGAATCAAACGAAAGTAGCGGCACATGATCAAACAGGCACTGAGGGATCTCAGGAAAGACTAGCGGCATGCTATCAAAGGCAGTAGTGGTCCCTGAAACGAACGACGCAAGTTTCTTGCCGGCATTTCGCATCTCTGTGCCAACCAGAACACCGCTCGAAAGACGGAGCGAACGGGAAAGCCGAAGCGGACGCAGCGAACGGAGATACGGAAAACCAGGGGCGGCCTCTCTCCTTAGTCTGGCGGTCAGAACCCCGAAAGTCTCCTGAGATCTAAAAAGGTGTCAAATTCTAACATGTCCCCCCAATCTTGCATTCCAGTTAGATATATACAGACCACGAAGAAAGCCATTTTATCATTCGTTCGCCAGAGATTTAAGATTCACTAGCTATAGTAGAATTCTGCTAGATTTCCATCTGAATTGGTGGCTACGTTGGAGTGATTTATTTTTCTGTGCACGAATGATGACATAACCTTTGCGATCCCAGCAATAAAGAAATCATACAGAGTCTTCCAGACTCGGTTCTTAAACTTCCAGATATATTGATGAAACATTTTAAATATAATCTTGTGGCGGTTCGATGCAGCCTAGCTATCATAATTACATGAAAGAAAGCACACCCAAGAACATTTAAATAAACCATCAAATTAAATTACAATCTGTAAGATAAACTGGAATAAGAACAGTTGCCAGTAGCGATATTTTATTTACTGCTCTGCTGTGAGAGAGTACATATTTACCTGAACTGTGACTGTGCCTAGTTTGTCCTCACTGGATTTAAAACTTACCGGTCAGTTGCTATCATCACGCATTGAAGGAATTTTACCACCAGCGGCGAAATTAAAGAGACCACTCCAATCTCACCCCTGTATCTAACTGTGACAGTGCCATCCCATAGACTCCTTTTATATAATAAAACACAAAAACTCTTAGGCTTCACGTCCGGCGATAAGTGGGAATATTTGCTATCAGCCAACCTCGCTAAATCTGGGGCTGGACATCGAAGTACCAGACATTTTCATATGTCAAGAGTGTAATTGCTGTTTATATAATTCTATGGAGTGCCTGATGCTAAAATCGGTAAGTGAGTGTGAGCATATGAGTGTGGGCCCTCACGAGCGTGCATGAATGACAGGAGATTTAATTTTTGCAAACCATTTGTTAACTTGCCTACCGGGTAATACATTTTCTGTATACCCTGCATTGTTCCTTTAAGTGGGATATTTTGTAACCTTTTTTCCCCCCCCCCCCCCCCTTTTTTTCATTTGTTTAGTAAAGGGAAAAATAATTGGGAATAACAGGATTTTTTCTACCACCCATACCTAATATTGTAACTCCTCTTTCAGAGAAATTAAATTCACTGTTGGGTTACATTACCTATTTTCCTGATAACTATTTATCATTGGACTGGGTTTATTTTTGTCTAATACAAGCGGGAAGGGCGTAGTCGATACCAATCTTCTTCACCCCCCACCTTGTTATTTGTATTTTCTGTACTTATGATATTTTTCCTGTAACACATGAAAATTGTTGTGACTGATTTTAATTGATAAATAAACAGCATAAACTTATTTAGTACTGTGTTGGAATACCTAAACCCAAATTTCCCATATCTGTTTAATATAGTTTGTATTCACAATGAACAATTCAGTATAAAATGGACAAATGGAAAATTCCTGGGGGACCTGGATTTCGCAGATGATGTAGCATTCTTAAGTTCAACACCAAGACAATCCCAAGAAGCAATCAATAATTTGTGTCATCTCTCGGTTAAAATAGGTCTCCAAATAAATGCCTCTAAAACTAAAGCTATGAACTTTTCTAACGAGACCTTTGATATCATCTTGAACGGGGAAAAAAAACTACAGAAAGTTGAAAGTTTCAATTATTTAGGCAGTAAAATGACTCAGGATGGTGACACAACAAGAGAAATCCATACTAGAATTGCTTTGGCAGCTAGCGCCTTCAATAGATTATCTAACATTTGGAAATTACGATCATTGAATATACATACCAAGCTTCGTCTGTTTAATTCAAATGTTATCTCAGTGTTAACATACGGCTGTGAGAGTTGGAAAATAACAAAATCATTGGAGAACAAGCTGAATACATTCGAGAACAAATGTCTTAGAAAAACTCATGAACATCAGTTGGAAAGAATTCAAGACTAATCGACAAATAAGAGAAGACTCTAGGCAGAAATATGTCTCCGACTATATAAGGAAAAGACGATGGTCATATATCGGTCATGTCCTACGAATGCAAAACAACAGAATACCACTACAGGCGCTCACTTGGGTTCCTGAGGGTAAGCGGAAAAAAAGGAAGACCAAAAGAAACACTCAGAAGAACAATAATAAGAGAAGGAAGAACGTTGGGCCTAAATAATGTGCAAGAGCTAAGAGGAGTGGCGTCACAACGAACAACCTGGAGAGCACTGGTTTCTGCCTTATGCGCCGTGTTTGGTGCTTAAAGAATTTATTATTATTATTATTATTCACGTGCGTCTGTGTGTTTAAAGCACCAAATCGGTGTGAGCGCAGGTGTGTGTCTGGAAACTGGCAAATAATTGTTTTGACCAGGAGAGTTTGAGAAGAGGAAGAACATTCCAGCACTTCTGATTCATGCTATACAGAGCTTCTACAAGTATTGCAGAAATTATGTGAGGACAGCAAACTATAAGTCAGAAGAGTTCAGGACCACCACTGGTGTAAGACAAGGTGATATCCTGTCACCTTATCTTTTCATACTCCTCATGGACGATGTCATCAAGGCATGTAAGGAGCGAACAAGAAAGTATTCAGTGGGGTATTGGAAGATGAGACAGGTCTGTATTTCAGAGCTAGCATTTGCTGATGATGTTGTCCTGATTGCTAAATCAGAGACACATCTCCAATCCAACCTGCAAGTCTGGAAGGAAGAGCTGGAGAAGAGAGGGATGGTCATAAGCAGCTCTAAAACAAAATCCATGGTGATATCACGAGAAGAAAGAAAACATCAGATTAAGTTGGGAGAACAGGTCCTGGAGCAGGTCGACCACTTTAAATATCTCGGAGCTATTATAGACCGGAAGGGGGGCATCAAAGAAGAGTTGGCCACTCGAAAAGCAGCGGCTGGGAGACTTTATCAGGCCATAAATCGAGGATTCCTCAGCAAGAAAGAGGTTGGTAAGAAAACGAAGCTGGCTGTATACCGCTCCACCTATGTCCCAGTCTTGACATATGGATGCGAGTCATGGGCAATGACTACAACCCACAAAAGCCAGATCCAAACTTCAGAAATGAGGTATCTGAGGAAGGTGGTTGAAGTAACAAGAAGAGACATGGTCCGCAACCAGACGATACGTCAAGGCCTAAAATCCCACCCGCTGCAGACCCAAATAGAACAGTCCCAACTAAGATGGTTTGGCCATGTCTGCAGAATGGGAGAAGATCGGCTACCACGACAAGCATGGGAAACAAAGAGCCAGGGATCCAGACCCCCAGGACGACCCAGAGTCCGCTGGGAGGACAACATTAGACAATCTTTGAAGGACCGAGGACTAGAATGGAACCAGGCCAGGAAGAAGACAGCTGATAGAATAGTCTGGCGCTCTCTCTTCCAAACCTCTACACCTCACGGTAGAAGAGGAACGACTAAGTAAGTAAGTAAGAGTTTGAGGAGAAGATTGAGAGGAACGATTGTCGTAAATAAGCCTGTCCTTACTCTCCCCAGCACTCTGTGAAGCAACTATTTACTTTCTAACCCTTATTATCACTGAGCTTCGCCATCATTCTCCACTCTAAACAGGACCACTATTTCTAAGACTCTTTCTCTCAAAATAAATTTACGACAAACACCAAGAGAAAATAGACCTATTATCATGATCATTTTCGTTGCGAAACATGGAGCCATCACTGTAGCTGGACACCCCCCCCCCAGCAAGAAAGCCTACACCAAGCATTAACATGCTTTTGCAGCTGTGGATTATATAGCAGTTTGTTTTTACATGATGAGGTTGACAGCCCCGTGGACAGTCTCATACTAGTCGCCTTGTACGACATGCTTTAGGGAGCAGAATTCCTATTCTTTGCTTGTTTCATCAGAGACCCGCGGAACTACTTGGCAATGTTAGCTACCAGCAGAAGCTCTTAACAGCAGAAATCCTGGTTGTTTGCAAGAGTGGAAGATGAATAGGCAGTGTTCAGCACAGAAGTTCCCAACCTGGGGTACGTGTAGCCCCACGGGCGTCTGAAGAGCTTTTCAAGGGGGTACGGGTAATATTTGGTAAATAATTGTATTATCCTATTGACACATTGCAAAAGTAGTAATGTTAAGGTGGGGAAAAGATGTGAAATGGGGACAAAATTTTGATTATTGTTCTCAGCCAAATCCAGGGCAACGAACAACCTGGAGGCTGAACACAATATAAGGCAAAGCCTGCCTTAGGGCAGGGCGATTGGGGAAGCCGTCTACGGAGCTGTGGGCAAGGGAGCATCGGAGCGGGGAGGGAAACGTATTTTTTCGTCAAGCAGCACTGTCGCGAGATGGTTGAAGAAAATGTCTGATGTAATACAATTTTAAGTGAGATGCATGATAGTAGGCAGAAAAAAGGTCACGAATGTGAATAGAGAGTGGTATATGACAGTCCGGAGAGAAAATAATTGTGTATATAAATTAAAGAATGTACATAAATTACTTATCCCATAGCAGATAATGCTGTAGGGGAGTGAAGTGTTAGAGACTTCACTATACTAGGTCCAGCATCGAGAGATGGGGTGACCAGTTCCCTTCCTCGCTGCATTTTCTTTCCCTAACTCGAGAGCAGAGTCCTGCCACGCTCGCAACATTTTTAAATGCCATACATGCACTCTTCCTCTCCGAGATATGAGAAATATCGCAGTAAAGACAAAGACAGGTCAACATTCAGGTGACATGTGAAATAGTAAGTAAATTCTGACCGCTTAGAACAGATATATATATATATATATATATATATATATATATATATATATATATATATATATATATATATATATATCAGCACAACTAGTCATAAAGAAAAATATAGAAATACATCAATGGTTATCACAAAAATGTAACAAAGTTAGTAGTGAGCAATAGAAAACTCAAGAAAGAATGTTAGAAATAACGTATACAATCCTCTTCGTAAGGACAACCAAGTCTGTTTCAGTATAAATATTCCTGAGGGAAGGTGCACCTCTTTAGTTGAGAAACACACTATAATTCCCGTGTCGGTCTAACTTCCAAATGTTAGAGTAACTAGGAAATTCAGCAAATAGGAAATATCTCCCTTCCTCGCAGTAGGTTGGCTCGGCTGAGGATATGTATGTAAATCCACAGGAAAAATAGCGTGTGAGGATTCGGTAGTTACCACTCCCTGACACGTTAATGTGACTTAAAGACTTGACGTCGACTTCCAGGAATTTGTATGCGCTTGATACAAATCAAAGATACTGACCACTCATTTAAGGGCACTGCTATGCTGAATTGCTTTGGTACATAGTAAATATCTTAATGAGGACGCACTGAAGCTAACAGCTCACTGCGTAGTGGCGAACGCAAAAATTATAATGCTTGACGCATATACTGACCTCCGTAAGACGTGGGTTTAATCATAGGCTATGACATCAGGAAGTTAGCAAATCAGCAACTTAGAAAATCATGAAAACAGGCAATCACGAAATCAGGAAACCATTAAACCATTAAACCTGGAAAGACGATTGACAGAGGCTTGTCAGTTCCAAGGACTCATGAATCTCTCGATATTACGAGAATTATTCCGTTCTAAAATGCATCTGGTATAACAGTTAACAGCACAAATTCCACTCTGCGGGTAGAAGGTCCTTTGACACTTCTGAAACAAGAACCAACGAAAACTGCTTGAGTCCAGATTAAATAACCAGGTTCTACCATAGGTCGCTTCACATTTCACGAACACCTGGACGACAAGCGGTGAGGTGGGGGTGGGGGGCTTCAAAGATATTAGAGAACCTGGAGCTTTCTCCCCTGGGACCAGAGATGAAAGAGTTCAGCAAAACACGTTATTAGGGGGGCTACGGCTGTCTTATTTAAGATTGACGCTGTCGGAGCCAGGAATTGTATTCGCGGACGCTAGTTAGAAGTAAAGGAGAGGAGATACAATCAACGATAAGAAAGAGGCGGTCCTAAAGGCTAGAAAAGGGACAGCATTTCTTTTTCCTTACGACAAGCACTGCTTTTTTCAGCTGTGATACAGTTTGCGCGGTCCAAAACATGCAATGTTGTTGTTGTTGTTGTTTGGGGCTGCAATGCTTCTTGCTCTTTTGGAGCCAATATCAAGTTGGACTCCTTGGTATTATCTACAATGTAGATCTAGGCTTTTCCTGTGGCTTTCTGCCTTTATGAAACGTGTGAATCTGTTATAAGAAAACACTAAAACCAAAGTGTGAAATATTTTTACCTTTTTTTATTTGTATTTGTTATGGGGCTTTTCATTCTATAAGTAATAACTATCTGTCGTAGATTTTATCAGATAGGTAATAGATGTTTATAGTCCTGTCTGAGCACAGGTGATAGTGATGACAATGTGAAAGTAAGGGGGTAAGAAATAGTTTTATCACGAGGTGATCGTGTAAGAGAAAGGACAGTCTCTGGCTAGAATAATTTATCTAATCCAGCCTATCTGGACGACGATATTTAAATCATACGCACTTTCTCTCCTTGTACGAAATACAAGTTACACTACACTCAAATGCACACAATTCTGTGACAAATACGCACGAACGTGAACACAAACTATGAATAACATATAATGGATAGGGGTTGACCGACACGATAACTAAAGATTTAATAAAGTTTATTATCAATAGAAGATCACAACAATAAGCATATACATTACTAGATCATGGTTTACAGACAAAAAATTGCAAAAGAAGAAATTAATCAAATAGGTTCTCCCACTCTGGTAAAGGAAAAGAAAAGACGATCCCAACAGAGGTTAATTAACCCAAAAGATCAAAAAGTTAACAATACGTTATGAAATAGTCAGTATGGGAAAAGAATAGGTTCCTAATGTAATCTATCCCGTGACTAATCAGATTATTGAGATAAAAAAGAAGAAGATACCACATAAGTATATGATGTTAACAAAAGACATAAGTTTCTTTCTCCGTTCATTCAATTCACACCCATTCATTGGCCACTTTCAGACTTTTGCTTACCCCAGTAGTTGTCGCAGGCATTCCAAGGACATACACTAATAAGTAATACGACTATTTAGTGTCAAATTTAAGTTTTGCCGAATCCAGCCCCAGACTCGCCGTAGTTGCTGACTGCAAATTTCATGGGAGTCGCTAGAGTCGGTGAGTTAATTTGTCCTGGATACAATAAGTTATCTGTGCCTTCAGTTGGTTGGAGTAAGGTTCATGCGTGGTGATCGCCGACGTAGGATGAATAGAACATATATATAGTTCCTATGTTGTTTAGCCTCAGGTGGCTGAAACGCTAGGTTAAGTTACACAAATGTTGCTGACAATATATTTCACCACAGCTGGCTGATGATATTGATATAAGTAAATCTGGTAATAGTTCTGGTCCAGTTAATATTATAATTTAATGGTTATATTCTGGTTTCTCTCATGAAAATGAGGAAAATTGGACCATACAGGTCACAGCAAGAAGCTCATCAATATTAAATATCCCTGGATGCTTATAATATTATAGGTTCGTATGATCATAAGTTCATATGGCCATAAAAAAACCCGCTAGTACTCAGGTTTGATCAGCCTAGATTTTAGGAAAGAAAATATAAACATTTAACCAAACTATCAATATCATATCTAACACGTGTTAAAATAGGAACTCTTCACCACTCCGTTTTTTAATATTTATTAATATTATTAATTTTAATTATAAGTTAAGATTTTATTATGAATTTGAATATAAATTTTTATTTTAATTATTTTATAATAAGATAATTTAGTATGTTTACATAAAATGGTAATTATAGCAAATTATTTTAAAGGGAAGAGTAATTTTTTTTATTATTATTGTGATTATTGGGTTATTGTTTTTATTAGTTGTTGTTTTTATTGTGTTAATGGTTGTTTTTTATAGTTTTGGGTTTGAGATATGTTTTAATGAAAAAATTTATAATATTTTGTGTTCATAATATATAAAATGAAAATAAAAAAAATATTAAGGTAAAATGTTTAATTTGGGGGTAAATTTTTTTGTTTTTGATTTTTTAATTGTTAAAATAAAATAAATTATAATTATTTGGGAAATAATACCCTTAAGTTTCTATAATTGAAAAAAATAATAATTGGAAATATTTAAAAGTAAATAATAATAATAAAATATATAGAAATATATTAATATAAAAAAATTAAAATAAAATTTAAGTAATTTTAATATTAAATAAAGTTATATTAAATATTAAATTTATATGATTTTTAAATGATATAATTATTAAATAAGAAAATAAAATAAATTGTCCCATATACTTAGCTTTGTCTCTGAGTTTTCATGAACATGCCCATAAGAACATTTGATTGGTTGCTCTTTGTGTATTGGGCTCAGGCCTGCTCGTTCAATTACTCTTTTTAAAGAATAAAGCAATATCTAGGAAAGTTTGTTTACGTTGTGTTATTATAGAGGTCAGATAAATTGAAGGTAAAAACATTTTTTTACATAGTGTGGAGTATCCAAATAGTCGATACTTTAATAATTTTTCTTTGTCGCCTGGTGCGACGCTAGATGTGTGTGCTTTTAGGGTAAAAACAATGTTTTGATAGTGCGCATAAAAAAACAAATGTGAATTACGGAGACATTACT
>JAMPIV010003851.1:0-57001 GCA_024509875.1 Oreohelix idahoensis
TCATTTTTATATGTTAGATGTTTATGTTATTGTATATTTAATATGTTATATTTCATGCGGGTTTTCTCGGTTGGGCGGTGGTCTTTCAGTGGAAGATACCACGTCACAGAGTTCTACTGTACGTTTCGTAGGGACTGTGCGAATTTCCTACAGTGAAATATTGCTAGCGACACTCGTATGCTATATCTGTTATTTAGCTGGTGACGAGTTGTGCTTTATTTTAGTGTTTCTTGTATATATATATTATATTTTCTTTTTCTTTTCTCTCTTTCTTTGTGTTTTTTATTTTCGATGTCGATTGTTTGTAGTTGTAGGTCTGCCCTTTGGTAGGAGTGAGGTCTTTACGTATAGTTTTGTGTATACACTGTAGCGTCATTTGTTAGTCATATCTTCGCATATTTCTTTTTAGTTTTGCTGTTTGTGTATTTGACTTATGCTAATGTTTTCGTATTGTTTGAATCTTTGTTGATTGTTTACATTGACTCTGATCTTTGTTATTGTTTACATTGACTCTGATCTTTGTTGTTGTTTACATTGACTCTGATCTTTGTTGTTGTTTACATTGACTTTGATCTTTGTTATTGTTTACATTGTTGGTGACCTTTGTTATTGTTTACATTGTCTTGTTATTGTTTACATAGTTCTTGCATAGTTAGCTTTCACTATTGTTAATATATGCTCATGCACTATTGGTCTATAGTGCACTTATCATAACTAACTGGTGTTTTTTGCTTATGCACTATTGTAGTGCAGTTATGATAAATAACTGATGGTTATGCACTGATTTGGGTAGTGCACTGATGATTAAGAAGTGACTTGTGATATTATTATACATTTGATAATACAAGTTGGTGTCAAGTCTTGTTTCCCACAGAGATTGGGTTCAACATAGAGATTATACAAGCACTTTATTAAGTCTTGTTGCTATTAATATAATGAAATAAGATAATTAATTCTTGAAAAAGAAGCTGAAAATAAGAGACTTGAAAAAGAAGCTGAAAATAAGAGACTTGAAATAGAGGCTGAAGAAAAAAAGTTACAGGCCCAGGCTGAAGAAAGAAAGTTACAGGCTGAGGCTGAAGAAAGAAGGTTACAAAGAGAGGCTGATGAGAGAAAAGCAAAAATGGAACATGATGAAAAAGTCTTAGCTTTAGAGTTAGAGAAGTTAAAGTTATTGAACACTGGTAATGCTAATGATGCAAATAAGGTGTCAAATAAGACTAATGCTAAGGATTTCAAGCTTAATCTACCAGCATTTAATCCCTCAATCGATGATATAACATTTTATCTAGATAGATTTGAAAGTGCATGTAATGTGCATAATATAGATAAAACATTATATGTGTATCATCTGTCCAAGATACTTAGAGGTGATGCTTTGACTTTGTTGAGTATGGTAGATGTGCCTGACAAAAACAACTATGAGGTTGTCAGGGCGGCATTGTTAAAGAAGTACCAACTTAACGAGGACGGATATCGTCTTAAATTTAAAACCATGTTACCAGAAACTGGAGTTGAATTCTCTGAATTCATCTCAGGCATCCGTCTTACTTTTTTACGATGGGTTGAGTTGTCTAAGACAGAAAATACATTTGAAGCTCTTATGGATTTACTACTTAGAGATAAGGTTATGTCTTCTGTTAATGAAGCTTTTCTATCTTTTCTTCATGAGCGTAAGCCTAAAAACATAAAAGAAATGGAAGAATACTGTAGCCAGTATGTTACTGCGCATCCGCACATAACCATTAGTAACTCTAAGGTGAAAGAAGGTCTGCCAGTTGCTTCGGCAGCACCTTATGGCCCAAATTTTATGCGTAAATTTCAGGGTAGCCAGAAAAATTTCAATAAAAAGAGTAATCGTAATTATGCCCAGAACCATAGTGATCAATTCCAGGGTGATTCTTCTTCCCAGAACTGGAGACAACCTAATACTACACGTTATTCTACTCCGGTTAACTTTAGAAATTTTCACAAAGGTAATCGGTATAGAGGGAAATATTTTATGCAGAGACCTCAATACCAAGATAATAGAGGTTCTCAACAGCATAGAGATAGTAATGACAGTTATGGAAACTGGAACTCAAACCAGGATAAAAAATTACAGTAGGGACTTTAATGATAATTGCAGAGGCAATAATGGTCGCGGTAGATCGCAACATAAGAGAAAAAGATATCAACAGACAAACTCTGTTCAACAAGAATCTCAGGGAGCAGATAAACAGGTTAATAATGATAAAGACCATAATGCTATCGGATGCTCATCTTTTGATTTTGGTAGGGCAAATAAATGTATCCAATGCAGTACTTTATTTGATCCGAAAACCGTTAGTACTTTAAGCTGTGGTCATCCTTTGCCCGCTCTTCCTGCTAATGTTGCTCATGATGGGAGAGGTTCTCTTATATTACATAAGGGGCTAGTAAATAGTAATCCAGTCTCAGTGTTGTTTGATTCTGGATGTACTACTGTCGGCGTTAGGCAATCTCTTGTAGATCCATCCTGTGCTACAGGAAAAGTCATCAAATGTGTCACATTTGGTGGCACGTTAGAAAAGTATCCTACTGCTATAATACACATTGCTACTCCTTTCTTCACGGGAGAGGTCCACGCGTGTCTACTTCCAAACCCTATTGCGGACCTTATTATTGGTCGTATTCACGGAGTTAGGGAATGTACCCCACAGCAGATTGCTGTTTGGGAAGAGCAAAACATTGAAGCTACCAATGCGGTGGTCACAAGAGCACATGCTCTGGATCCACCTCAAACTTCATTAACTAATAATGATGAAGTAAATGACCAAGATAGTCACTTGACTATTACACGTGACTCATTTATCAAATTGCAAGAAGAAGATCCTTCTTTACAAAAATTCTTCATTCTAGCAAAAAAAGGTGATCCTAATCAGAACACTAATAGGAAATCTTGGATTTCTATGAAGAACGGCGTACTTGTACGTATGGTACAAGACTCGACTACGTCCACTCATTCACAAATTCTTGTGCCTAAGAGCATGAGATTGCAAATATTGCAACATGCTCATGACTCGCAATGTGCTGGACATATGGGTTTTTCCCGTACAAAGTCGAGGGTTCTTGCGGCTTTCTTTTGGCCATTTGTGAGCAAGGACATACGAATGTACTGTCGCTCTTGCAAAGTATGTCAGGAGGTCAAATCTAAAGGACCACGACATGCTGCGCCTATCCAGGCTGCTGACATTCCTATTCGCCCTTTTCAAAAAATGGCAATAGATATTATCGGTCCTTTTAGAATTAAGTCGGCTAGAGGACATCAATTTATCCTTACATGTGTCGATATGTGCACACGTTGGCCAGAGGCAATACCTCTCAAGAGCATCTCAACTGCTGATATCGCAGACGCTCTTTGGCTGATATTTTCTCGCTTGGGTTTTCCCGGAGAAATATTGTCAGACCATGGCACTCAACTTATATCAGACACTATGTCACAGGTAATGTCTATGCTACACATTAAAAGGTCTCTCAGCAGTATCTATCACCCAATGTCTAATGGGTTGGTCGAACGTTTAAATAGGACTCTGAAAACTTTACTTGGTAAAATAACTGAGGATCATCCTCAGGATTGGGACAGGGTCTTACCCGCGGCTCTCTTTGCGTATAGAGAGGTCCCCAATGAACATACGGGGTTTTTCCCCTTTTGAACTTGTCTTTGGCGCGCAACCGCGCGGCCCTATGTCTTTACTTCACGATCTAATCACTGCCGATAATATTAGCGATGAGACTCAATCTTCTTATGAGTACGTCATTGCTCTTAGGCAAAAGATCATCGAGGCATGCAAACTAGCAACTTCGTCTTCAGAATTTGCTAAAGAAAAGGCAAGGCAGTTTGCAAATAAGAATAGATGTCTACGACAACTTTGTCCAGGTGACAAAGCTCTCGTTCTACTTCCTTCAAGGGAGAACAGACTTCTAATTGCATGGAAAGGTCCATATGCAATAGTCTCCAAAATTTCTGATGTTGACTATGTTGTCGATATTGATGGAAAGCATAAAACTTTCCACATAAATATGCTCACGGAATTTTATGAAAGACCTGACTATTTGCAGCCTATTTTCCAGGCTACGGACAATTCACAAGCAACTCATGGTCAGTACTCATCTCTGTCAGTTATACAGGATGAGGAAACTACTTTTTCTGATGTCAATCTTCCTCTTTCTATGGTCCCACTTTATTCTACGGAATCTTGGAAAAACGTGACCGTTTCTCCAAATCTTTCCGCTGAGGAACATCGACAAGTTTCTTCGATGTTGCAAACATTTCAGGATGTTCTTACAGACATCCCGGGACACACACATGTCATAGAACATGACATTGTGCTAACTGATCACAATCCTATCAGAGTCAGACCATATCCAATACCTATCCATTTCCAGTCTCAAGTCGAAAAAGAATTGGATGAAATGATACGTTTGGAAATCATTGAACCATCCACTTCAGCATACTCTTCGTCTATGGTTATTGTTCGAAAGAAGGATAATAACATTCGCATTTGCGTAGATTATCGCAAATTGAACCAAGTTACGAAGTTCGATGCTGAACCTATGCCTTCATTAGAAGAGCTACTCAATAAACTTTCTAATTCTAGATTCTTTACCAAACTAGATTTGTCTAAAGGTTATTGGCAAGTCCCGCTAACTGAACGTGCCAAACCTTTTACAGCTTTTTTCTACACCTAGGGGTTTATTCCAATGGAATTTCATGCCTTTTGGTCTTATGAACGCCCCTGCTACATTCGTACGCATGATGCGGCGAATTCTCGCATATCGTACAGATGTCATAGCATACCTAGATGATATCTGTCTATTCAGTGATTCTTGGGAAGATCATTATTTGGGTTTATACGAATTACTGTCTACTCTTCGCGAGTATAACTTGACTGCAAAACCCTCTAAAGCCTTTATAGGATTTAGCGAGATTTCTTTCCTAGGTCATCGGGTTGGTCATGGTCTTTTAAAGACAGAGGACCACAATGTTTCAAAAATACTTAACATTTCGGTCCCTAAGACGAAGAAACAAGTAAGGAGTCTATTAGGTTTGATTCAATTCTACGGACGATTCATTCCGAATCTGTCCTCCATTATGGCACCGCTTTCTACTTTATTGAAGAAAGGGTCGCCTAATCTGATCCGCTGGTCTAAAGAATGTCAATCCTCATTGGACCAGGTTAAAGCCCTATTTTCATCTCCACCTATTCTTAAGTTACCTACTATTGAGAAGACTTTTGTTCTTCGAAGTGACGCCTCGTCAACAGGGATTGGGGCAGCACTAATGCAGGAGTATTCTGATACTTTGCATCCGGTGATGTATATCTCTAGGAAATTAAACGCTGCAGAAAAGAATTACTCGGTTTTAGACCGTGAGTTATTGGCTATGGTATGGTCTATTCTGAAGTTACAAAGATTTCTTCTAGGCGCACATTTCATTGTGGAAACCGACCAGAAAGCGCTTACTGCTATTCAGAGCAAAAACTTGAAGAGCTCGAGGTCCACTCGTTATGCCATAGCTCTTCAACCATTTCATTTCTCGGTTCGAGCTATCCGTGGTTCGGATAATGTAATGGCAGACATTCTGTCCAGATGTCCACACGATTCCACATGATTCTTCTGTCATATATATATATATTTCCTGATATACAGTCCAATGTTATAATGACATGTTAGTAGATTTTTTTCTCACTTTTTTTTTTGAGGGAAATTTATAACATTGTACCATGTAATTATTTAAGAAGGCTTAGTTAGTGATATACGGGCCAAAAGATCACTCGGCCACATTTAAATAAATTATTTTCAGGATTGTATTAAGAAATTTACCAGTTGTCTTTAAGATTTGTGTTATTGATATTTTCGCAGCACATCATTGAAGTCTGCGAGTTTATGTCCATTGTGGAACTTTGAGGATATCAAGTCCTGTCCTACATTGGGAGCGGATGATGTCCACATCTTCTTCTATTGAATGTTTTATGTCACCGAAGATCAACACATGTATTACTTATTAATTACTGTTACTTTATATAATGTAATAATATAGTGCGGTATATTAGTAAATTACACCGCTATTTGCAACACATTGTATGATAACACATAATATATATTTAATTTCATATATTGGTATGAGAATAATTTGATTGTCATTATGTTGTTGCCATCATTGTGGCGTGTGTTGGTGGCACCTTCCTGGAATATATCAGCGTATACTTAGATAAATTTTTTCTCTAAGGATCTGAGATATGATCTCAGTGTCGCTCCATGCGTTGAGCTAATTTGTTAGGTATATATCCACGCATCATACGTGCGTTAGGAGCCTAGATTTTTTCCGGCTCCAGGATTTAAAAAAAAAATGTTTCATTTTTTTTTCCAGGGAGGGTGCGGTAATGTTACGCACGGATCATTATTATTTTTCGTTTGTATAAACATTTTTCATATGTATGATCATTTTTTTGACTGAAGTGTGTATTATGTTTTCTATGGTCAAAGGGACATAATCCGAGTTATCGAGACTACAATTTTTTAGGAGTTTGCCTTCTCTTGTATAGAGACACGTTCGGTCTATAATTTCTTGAACGAAGCGTGACCACATCTCCTTATTTGGTAGTACCAGTCAACTATGGTAGATGTCTGAAACCTTTCTTAACGCTTCTTTTCATGACCATAAAAGGCGCGATTCTATAAGACTTTTATCTCGAATGTTCTTAGAATCGTCTTATTGTGAACGGCAACTCAGAGATTGTCGTTCTGCGCATGTCAAAAGCTGGGAGTTCGTTCTGTGTGTTCCGCCCAGTTGGGGAGTTGAGAAATGGTTTAAGAAGCGAGCAGACGCAACTGCGTCTTGTGATTTTCTGAGGGAAATACAGTGTCTTTGTGAGTTAGTTAGCTAACTAGACTATTTCCCAGTATTATTCACGCCTGCCTGGAGGCATATGTTCATGGTTGATTTTCCGAAATAAGGTAATTCCTCTTGTATCGAACTTTATGCTATCATCTAGAGGTTCGTCATTTTGTCGCCTATTTGCTCGCCTGTGTGATGCAAAATGGAGAGGTACTTTGACTAGGATTAAGTCACCGGTATCTGTATACCTGAACTAGTTAAATATATATGGGTCGCTCTAGACCAACAAGACTATTGTCTGTGTTCCAGGATTCGTTATATCAGAGATCACGTCCAAGTCAGATGGTTAGACTTAGGAACATTATAAAGGTCGAGCTGACCTGTAGCCCATGTATGCTATTCACGTGCAGACAGTGAACGGACTTATTGTATACAACTGATCTGCTAGCATCAGAATGGGAGCATTTATTATTGTTTATGAACATTGAAGATCTGTAGCTGACACTGTTGCAGAAGTTATAGAAATTATTATTATTTATACAGCTTCACGAACTAGAACTCTATGATTTATGAATTTCTGAATCTATTGAACTGTGATGTCTTATGACGCATATATACAACAGCTGTCATTGCTGACTACAGAAATTGTTTTCAATGTGCCATATCATCTTGCTGAACTCGTTAACTATGTTGATGTCATAAGTATCATGACTGTTTTGTGGCGTGCAATAAATGGAAGAAACTTATACAACGAAGTTACCCTTTCTATGACTCTACACGTCATGTTGCCTGTGTGATAACCCTGTGAACTGTTCCACTACCACATACACAGCAACATCCTAAATCAGAGAAGACACCTACATCTTGCACTTTAATACCAGGTGTCGATAAGGGTGGCAAGTTACCACTTCAGCTCAAATCCACCCTTATCACAATACTAGGACCACAGTCCCACAATTCATGGAAATAAACACAGATACGTTGACTAGCAATGAATTCTGGCACAAATACTGGCACAAATTCCCATCTGCTTATGTTCCAGGCTTTTATTTAGCAAAAATATGAGCTGGCTTCAACGCACTGTTGCTTTATCAAGCTTATTTGAACTAGTGGTCTCGAACTAACGCTATCAATTAACTATATTAACCGACCTAACCAATCAGGCCATCTCTACCCAATCGTTTGAAAAAAAGTACTCTTACTTCCGTCTCCCTTGACAACAAAAGATAGCATTTATAGTCCGACTAATCGTGTTTAGCCTTACATATCATTCCATCCAATCAATTCAAATGTAACTTGTGGCCTATTTCCGTACAATGGTGGTTTAAATTCTTTCACTGAGCGATTCTGATGTTTTGGGGCTGTCTGACACCCTCACTATTTTCTTTTGCCTATAATTTATTAATTCCTGGACTATTTGCGTAACACTTAACATATTCTTTGTTAGCAAGTCTTAAGGAATCCAAATATATATAGTTTAATGGAGCTAAGTGGCTGCGTTCAAAATATGTATTTTCTAGGATAGTCGTGTAGTTGTTTTTTTATTTTTTATGTTAGAACCGCCACCTGTCCTGCTGTACTGTCAGACTAATGTCAGGATTTCGGACATAAAACAGTAGAATGTCAGGTTTCCCCAATAAGCGTTTTTCAGGTTTTAAAACCTAACTCTGGGAAGGGTAGTGTTTTTATCACTGTCCGTCTGAAATAAAGTTAGTGCATGTGGCCTTACACGCGTGTTAGGGGTGGCATTAATATAGCGAGACGCGTGTTTAGTGTTGCTTGTGTTGCTGCCTTCAGCCCTCCCTTCTTTCTATCTGAGTCCATCTGTTCGTTCGTTTTGGTAACGTAGTATAATTAATGTTAGGATTAATTTAGGTCATTACGCAGTGTGCCACTCAATGTTTTTCTTAGAAATGCAATACCCGTTTTAATGTGTTGTGGAAACGCTTGTATTTATGCAGTGGCTTATATTTAACGTGGAAACGTTACAATTTGCAGACGAAGCATAAAACAAAGGGGATTTCGAGTACTGTCATTGTGACAGCACTGTTCTTTACCATTCTTCTTCCTTTTATAGAATTAAAAAAAAAAATTTTGTTAGGCTTTACATTTACTTTTAATTTATATATGTGGATTAGAATTTCTCACGACAAATGTAACTGTACCTAACGCTAATGAAACAACAATGTAACTGTACCTAACGCTAATGAAACAACAATGTAACTGTACCTAACGCTAATGAAACAACAATGTAACTGTACCTAACGCTAATGAAACAACAATGTAACTGTACCTAACGCTAATGAAACAACAATGTAACTCTCTACCTAACGCTAATGAAACAACAATGTAACTCTACCTAACGCTAATGAAACAACAATGTAACTGTACCTAACGCTAATGAAACAACAATGTAACTGTACCTAACGCTAATGAAACAACAATGTAACTGTACCTAACGCTAATGAAACAACAATGTAACTGTACCTAACGCTAATGAAACAACAATGTAACTGTACCTAACGCTAATGAAACAACAATGTAACTACCTAAAGGTTTATTTTTTTTTCCCTCCATGGAATTACATTGTCTAGTGTCAAGTTCCTGGCGTTGTGAGAGACCGGAGTCAGCATATTTATTTAGCGACCGAAGCCACACATCTTAGCCTGACAATAAAGGTCACCAGGCAGTCAAGCAGGCAGGTGTGTGCTGTCGTAGCTGTGACATGATGTGTCGCGTTTGTGAAGCTAAAGGGCCCTAGCAGTTTGACCCGAGACCTAGGAAAGTGCGGGAGTTTATGGCCGAATTCTTCTCCTCCACATGATTTTTTCGATTGGATTCACAGCAATTTGCGCTTTAAAGTTTAGCTGTGCGATTGGACGTGTGTGTATTTAATAAGGAAAAATTTCATGTTTGAATAGAATTATCAGTGCTAGCGGACCGCGTGCTTTCTTGTAAGTAAGTGTGTCAGGTGTGCGTGTGTAGAAACCCTTATTTTATCATTGTTATCACGTGGTAGGTATATGTATGTTAGCACGTATTTTCAGAGCGGATACGTGCATGTTATTAAATCAAGAGTTGTATTTGATATTAGAGATGTCAATTTAGGATTATGAGTAAAGTCTCTTCCCCTCTCCACCCCCTCCCCTCAAATAGTTGGCGTTGAAAAAAAATCATCAAACTTCAATGTCAAGGTCTACGAACTGGTAGGTAAAAAATACTCTTCGGCCTTTAATGTGTTGGAACAGAACTGTGCTTCTGTGTCAAGTTACCATGAACCGGACGTTTGGTTTTTTTAAGGACTAGGCTATCTTCATTGCACACGGACAACTCTATCAATGCTCCAATCTGCTCCCTTAGATCACACAAGGAGGATCTCGGCACAGTGCACGAACTCAGTAGCACCGACGAGAATCCCAATGTGTGTAGCCTATATAGGAAACATACTTTCTATAAATATTTTTTGTGGTGGGTAGGTTTCCTAACTTTTGCCAGTGCAGCGGCCGTGTGGCCTATTCCACACGGCCGCTGTCCTGGCCAAAAAATAAATAAACAAACCGGACGGACCTTAGCATTCTTGTCACTGCTTTCATGGAGATAAAGGTAGTCACATTGCAGATATTGCTGTAGGGGAATTTTGAAATAAATAGAATGAAACTAAATAAACAATACGGTACACATAAACGGGTAATTGCAAGCACTAGTAAGAAGTATAGAAGTAGAAAACTAGACAACAGAAAATAAGAGAGGTGACAGGGGAGTTCAGCTTAGAACCACCATTCGCTGCGAGAGTGAATCGTGACTAACCACACTGACAATTAGGCAAAACCACCGATTCAGTCTCGTAGCGAGGCGTTGGTGCCGGTTCGGAAGGTCCTCGGTTCGAGTCCCAGGTAAGCTTATCACTTCTGTTTTCTACTTCTATTTCTTACGAATGTCTGCAGTTACCCGTATAAGTGTGAAGTGACTGGCACTGCACTATACAAGGCCTAGCTTTATGAGGTATTCTGACCAGTTCCTGTCCTTCCTGCCTTTGCTTGCCCTGCTTCAAGATCAGCGTCAGGTACCCAGTTAACGTGGATACGCTGAAGCGTGACGCGACCAGATTTCGAACACGGTAACTGCCACGAGAAGCAAGCTGCGCGTCTAAACACTGCATATCAACGCTCTTTTATAATCTGCTATGAGATTAATTTACCTTTATACTTTCCTGCTCGACTTACTATATTGGAGCAGAGTGAACTGTGTTTCTCTGTCAGGTTACAATGAACCAGACATACCTCAGCATTCTTGTGACTTCTTTCATAGAGATACATCTAGATAAAGCAGGTTAAGCTTATTCTGCCGTTGACTGACTTGTAAGCAAGAACACGCTGTACTGTTTGAAAGCTTTACTTGTGAACTCGCTAAAGCAGTGGTTCTCAGCAATTAGGGAATCACGAACCGCATGCCACAAATTCTGAGATTCTCAAAATTGTCACAAGTAAAACATATAGCCTAGGTCTACTTAGTTAAAAAAAAATATGGAGAAAATATTCACAGCATTTGTTAAAATCATATTTTGACACATTACACTAAACAGAAATGTGATTTTTAAGAAGGATCCAACAAACAGATTCATATTTATTTCTGTTCCATGTGGATCATGAACTGCCATCACAGCAGCTGGTCCCCATGAAGGCTGCACTAAAACATTCATGAGCTGTAGCAGTGGTGATTTCTGTAGCAACATTTTAAGAAACTATGAGGTTGCCAGCAGGCATAAACTCATTGTCGCCTCATACGACATGCATGAGGTAACAGTAGGCTTATTCTTTCTTTGTCTTCTCAGGGAGCCTCAGAAACTATACATGTGTCCCGGGCAGCTAGACAAGCCAGTGGGGGAATTCTGAGACAAACAGAAAAAGGTCATCAGTTAATCACACGATAAGGCGCAAACAGTTAAAATTGTTAGGACACGTCAGATTAGAGCGTAGTGTAACAACCAGTAAATTCAACTGAATGTGAAGAAGTGGAATACGTAGCAAAATCCCTCGGTAAACTGTTAGCATGCCGTGGAAAGATATTAAAGACACAACTGAATCAAAACATTTACATGGTACATGGTACAACGAAGGAAGAAATAAAGAAAGCCATAAAGCTTCAAAGAGATGGAAAAGCGGCTGGACCAGATGGCATTTCAGCAAAGGCCATCAAAGCAGATATCGACACGGCTACAAAGATGTTATATAAATTACTTGGTAAAGTCTGGGAAAAGGAAGAGATACCAGCAGAATGGAAGGAAGGATATCTGGTTAAGTTGCCTAAGAAGGGAAATTTACAAGAGTGCACAAATTATAGAGGAATAATGTTACTATCAGTGCCAGGAAAAGTATTAAACAGGATTATCCTTGAGAGATTAAAAGAGTCCATAGACAAGAAACTGAGAGATGAGCAAGCAGGTTTTCGACAAAACAGATCATGTACAGACCAGATAGCCACTTTGAGAATAATAGTTGAACAAAGCCTGGAATGGAATTCACCACTATACATCGGATTTGTGGACTACGAAAAGGCATTTGACAGTGTAAACAGAGAATCACTTTGGAAATTGATGAGGCATTATGGAGTTCCCCTGAAGATCATTAATTTAATAAAGAAAACATATGAAGACATGACATGCAGAGTTCTTCACGAAGGACAGCTTACAGAACCGTTTGGGATAAGAACAGGAGTGTGACAGGGATGCCTCTTGTCTCCATTTCTTTTCTTGCTGGCAATAGATTGGGTTATGAGATCATCGACAACACACAACAGAAATGGAATCCAGTGGACTCTAACTAAGCAGTTGGATGATCTGGATTTTGCTGATGACTTGGCTCTTCTGTCCCATAACCGTAATCAGGTGCAGGACAAATTGAAAACACTCGATGAGAGGTCACAGCAATTGGGTCTGAAAATACACAGGGAAAAGACAAAAATAATGAGAATAAATGCAGGTAATGATATCAGGGTTGAACTTGAAGAAACACCAATACAAGATGTAGAATCGTACACATATCTTGGCAGTAATATAGACAAAGTTGGGGGGACAGACAGTGATATCAAAATAAGAATACAAAAGGCAAGAGGAGCTTTCATTGCATTGGGAAATATATGGAGAACAAGAGAAATAGGATCCAACACGAAAATAAGAATCTTCAACTCAAATGTGAAGTCAGTCCTATTGTATGGCTCAGAGACATGGAGAACAACAAAGACAGCAACCAAAAAGCTACAGACTTTCATAAATGGGTGCTTGCGTAGAATAGAGGGATTAAAATGGTATGACAAGGTTACCAAAGTGGAACTGATGACAAGAACTAGACAAGTGCCAGTTAAACAAGAGATGAGAAGAAGACGATGGCGATGGATAGGACACACACTGAGGAAACCTGTTGATAGCATTACAAGGCAGTCCTTGTTCTGGAACCCCCAGGGCAAGAGAGGCAGAGGTAGACCAAGAAGCACATGGAGAAGAGAGTTGGAAACAGAGGTGAAAATGATGAGGAGAACATGGAAAGAACTTGAGATGATGGCACGTGACAGGAGGACTTGGCATGTGTTTGTTGAAGGCCTATGCTCCTTTGGGAGTGGAGGGTTATGAATGAATGAATCAAAACACCCGAGACGGTAACAAATTTAAAGACATTGCCAACGCCAGTCGGCACGGCACTAGATGATGTAGATTCAGACGTATCAGCGTTAGTCCTTCATGTAGAGACCAACGGCGTGTCAAAATACAGCAGGTTCAAGGACGCTGCATTCAAGGGCTTACTTTAGATCAGACGGGGAGCCATCGTGGCATCCTTTGTCTGCAAGTCGCTGTATGGTAGCTATAATTAGACCATATTTTTTAAACGCTACTTCATTCATAAATGTTTGGAAAAATATAATGCAGTAGAGACTTAGAATGAAAACCCTTCGTTGTACCGGAGGTCCTGGTATACTTTTGACAGTTTTGCTGTTGCTGATTAGTATGATTGCCACTTCTCATGATAACAGATTAGGTGTCACGGATTGCCTCCCCGTAGTTCTGCAGTAGTGGTCCACCAGTTGCCAACACTCAAGAGTATCTAATATGGGTCTTCAAATGTGTCTACCTTCACACAAGATTACACTTGGCAGAGTTGTAGATAGAAGGATAATGACGCTTCTATTTCTAGGGTTTTTCACAAGATGTTTTCAGAAGTCAAGAACAATGCTGCATAGGGCAGAGCACTATTAACATATCTGATCCGTTGCCTTTTGTGAAGAATTAAGCAATAGTTTTAGCCCGTTCAAGCCCCCAGCTGGTGTAAATCCAGCAACATTCTGTTGTAAGTATTTGCTCTATAGATGTCTATATATTAAAGTATATGAGTCTTGTTCATATGTTTGATTTAATACAGAATCAACTATGATTGTTTTGTTTTTAAATAACATGTAACAAATTTAATAATCAATTAGTTTTAACAGGTTAAAATAACGATGGAATGATGGTTTATTTTAGATGTAAATAAAATTGTCTTCACTGAAACTTGGTTTGAGGATATAAAAAACAATTGTTCTTTTGCTGTTTCCTTAATAAACTTAGCTAGTCTAAGTGAGTCCTGCAGCCGTGTGTGGTAAAGTGGGATGATATAAATATTTATAGGGACTTAGTGTACTGACTGAGATCAGCTGTGAAGGTATCTGTATCTAATATGTGTAGTGTTTTACAGATAACCTTACTTACTGCCACATATTTATATCTCAGTCAGAATTATTCTGGAATATTGTGTTGGCAACGTTATATGTCTAGGGTTATGCAAATGATGAAGTGTAAGTCACCACAACAACAACAACAGATAAACAATTTAATTATTCCACCATAATTGACAATACTGTGACACTCACAAACAGTCAACACTCTAGAAGACTATCTTAAAAGATTCAATGATAAATTTCAGATATATACAGATGTATTGATTTTTTCTACAATAGTGATCCTGATTCAACTACACAGTGAACCAGGCAATATTATAACATGTAATTACAAATATTATGTACGCAGTGATAAATGTGGTCTGTGCATTGACATACAATATTAGTAATCTATGTGTGTGAGTTGTGATGAGGTAATATGAGGTAATACTGGTTTTGTTCTTCAAGATATGTTCTTATTGGTCATCATGACTGCATGTGCTTGTGTATGTTGGAACTAGTATTGGAGATGGTCTCAGTTCCGAACATTAAAACAATTAATTACCCCTCTTTAATTAATACAATTCATTTTAAGAGGAGGGGGTACAAATTGTTGAGCTCTGTTGGCCACGAAGGGCTTAACTTTCGTGATGGCGGCAGGCAAAGACTCCTCTGCTAGACTTCTTCACTGGTTCTGAAGACACCTCACTGGTTACTACAGGGACCAAAGAGTATGTTGTAGCCTCTGGATTCAGCAAAAGCTCAGACCAGGTGCGGCTTCAATAACTAGGACCACAGTCCCTGAAACAAGAAGGATGTACCTCCTACTTCAGAACTAATTTATACTATCTGGCTAGACTGAGCACAATACATCACAAACACAGAGTTCAGAGCTTTAGTTTAACTGCTATCTTCTTCTGAAGCAGCTTACTCCAGTATTAACCTCCCTAATGGTTACTACGCCTCTGCACTTTCAGCTGTAAGTCCTTCCATGTCATAAGGTAGGTGTCAGGGTACTATGTGGTAATTCCATGTAGTTTGACTTTTCTCCGACACCTTCTGTTCAGGTTGGAGCAATATATATATATATATATATATATATATATATATATATATATATATATATATATATATATATATATATATATATATATATATATATATATATATATATATAATAATAATAAATTCTTTAAGCACCAAACACGGCGCATAAGGCAGAAACCAGTGCTCTCCAGGTTGTTCGTTGTGACGCCACTCCTCTTAGCTCTTGCACATTATTTAGGCCCAACGTTCTTCCTTCTCTTATTATTGTTCTTCTGAGTGTTTCTTTTGGTCTGCCTCTTTTCCTCTTACCCTCAGGAACCCAAGTGAGCGCCTGTAGTGGTATTCTGTTGTTTTGCATTCGTAGGACATGACCGATATAAGACCATCGTCCTTTTCTTATATAGTGAGACATATTCTGCCAGTCTTCTCTTATTTTCAGTCTTGAATTCTTTCCAACTGATGAGAGTTTTCTAAAACATTTGTTTCGAAATGTATTCAGCTTGTTCTCCTATTTTTCCAACTCTCACAGCCGTAGGAACTGAGATAAACACAGATAGCTTGGTATGTATATTCTAGCAATGATAATCTATTGAAGGCGCTAGCTGCCAAAGCAATTCTAGTATGGATTTCTCTTGTTGTGTCACATCCTGAGTCATTTTACTGCCTAAATAATTGAAACTTTCAACTTTCTGTAGTTTTTCCCCGTTCAAGATGATATCAAAGGTCTCGTTAGAAAAGTTCATAGCTTTAGTTTTAGAGGCATTTATTTGGAGACCAATTTTAACCGAGAGCTGACACAAATTATTTATTGCTTCTTGGGATTGTCTTGGTGTTGAACTTAAGAATTGCTTTCTCAAAAATCCAAGTCCCCCAGGAATTTATATTTGAAGGCCTTGCCTTATGTTCGCTACTCTCTGACACATATACGCTATCAATGTAATTCAACTATATTTAACACCACATTCTAAACCAGATACGTTGACTCAATGGTAGGCACATTTCTACCCCATCGTTTGTCAAAAAATGAAACGTACTCTTTACTTCCGTCTCCCTTGACAACAAAAGATAGCATCGTTTATATAGTCAAAGATAGCATTTATAGTCCGACTAATCGTGTTTAGCCTTACATATCATTCCATCCAATCAATTCAAATGTAACTTGTGGCCTATTTCCGTACAATGGTGGTTTAAATTCTGCCACTGAGCGACTCCGAGTTTTTAGGTTGTCTGACACCCTCGTTATTTTCTTTTGCCTATAATTTATTAATTCCTGGACTATTTGCGTAACACTTAACATATTCTGTGTCAGCAAGCCCTAAGGAATCCAAATATCTCAATTTAAGGGAGCTAGGTGGCTGCGTTCAAAATGTGCATTTTCTACCACCTCCTGTTCACTTCAATCCCCATGTGGTGTCTGGGTACTGTCATGTTTTCAAACGTAAACCCATCTAATGTCATCTTTCCTAATAAGCGTTTTTCAGGTTTTTAAAACCTAACTCTGGTATGGGTAGTGTTTTTATCACTGTCGATTTGAAAAAAATTAGTGCTAGTGGCCTTACACGCGTGATGGCAGCAATTGTGTATCACGCGACGCGTGTTTAGTGTTGCATGTGTCCCTGCTTTCTGCCTCTCCCTTCTCTCTATCCTTTAGTCCATCTGTCTTTCGTTTTTGGTAACATAGTGTATAAAAAGACATGAATGGAATTTTAAATCTAGGTCAACTTGCGTATTTCAAGTATTTTCTTAGAAATGGAGTACCCTTTTTATTGTGTCTGGGAAACGCGTGTATGTTGCAGAAGGCTTTTACTATCAACGTGGAACGTTACAATTTGCAGACGCAGGAGAAAACAAGGGGATTTCGAGTACAGTCATTGGGACAGCACTGTTCTTTACCATTCTTCTTTCCTTTATTAAATTTATTTGTTAGGCTTTACATTTAAGTTTTAATTTATATATGTGGATGTAGAATTTCACGACACCGTGGTTTCTTCAATTCTTCTGTGATGTGGGCTGTTCTCTACACAACTCGTCCAATGTAGGCGCTTAGTGTTGATTCCCTGCTTTTATCTCACAACTAGTGACGTCGAAACTTTAGTCTTGTAGCGTCATACAATGAACAGTCTTATAGCTTCGTTCCACGAACTTTAGACAAAATAAAAGAACAAATGCCTCTGCTAAGTACACTGAGTTGTAAGATTAACAGGCGCATTGTCTCGCTGTTCACCCACCGATGTTAGCCTCTCTGAATAATTAAATTCTTGAGTATACACAGCGTAACTTAGGGAAGATGATTATAAATCACCAATATTCTTCTGGGTATTAAACTGGGAAAATATGTGCTTGGACAGCGTAAATGCAATGATTTGCCTGACTTACAATTAACAAGGTACATATATCTCACAAAATGATATTATACACTTTAGGCACTTGTGATGTAATCATCATTCATCATTGCTCCATTCAGGGTCTTTGGTTGCTGCTGCTTTCGCGTTTCTGAGCGAATTAGCATAACACAAACAGCAACGCTTTCTGTAGTGTTTTATGAATATACTATTTTCATATGTTGAGGTTGCCAGCCTCATATATAACCACTTAGCAAGGAAAACATGTCAAATTCACATGGTAAAATAAATGTTTACACTTACCCAAAGTAACTTTCGGGAACACAGTCGTCTGGCAGTTAGAATGGACACAGCACTTTAGGTTAGATGCTATCGAATCACTTGGTCTGGGAAATTTTAGTATTCCTCTTATGACGGGTGATCTGATTCCGTAGGTCTCCAGTCTTTGTATTTAAAAATGCGGGTTTACTTTTAAGTTTCTTACTTACTTACTTAGTCTTCCCCTCCTACCGTGAGGTGTAGAGGTTTGGAAGAGAGAGCGCCAGGCTATCCTATCGGCTGTCTTCCTCCTGGCCTGGTTCCATTCTAGTCCTCGGTCCTTCAAAGATTGTCTAATGTTGTCCTCCCAGCGGACTCTGGGTCGTCCTGAGGGTCTGGATCCCTGGCTCTTTGTTTCCCATGCTTGCCGTGGTAGCCAATCTTCTCCCATTCTGCAGACATGGCCTAACCATCTTAATTGAGACTGTTCTACTTGCGTCTGCAGGGGGTAGGATTTAAGGCCTTGACGTATCGTCTGGTTGCGTACCATGTCTCTTCTTGTTACTTCAACCACTTTCCTCAGATACCTCATTTCTGAGGTTTGGATCTGGCTTTTGTGGGTTGTAGTCATTGCCCATGACTCGCATCCATATGTCAAGACTGGTACTTAGGTGGAGCGGTATACAGCCATCTTCGTTTTCTTACCAACCTCTCTCTTGCTGAGGAATCCTCAATTTATGGCCTGAAAAAGTCTCACAGCTGCTGCTTTTCGAGTGGCCAACTCTTCTTTGATGCCTCCCTTTCGGTGTAAAATAGCTCCGAGGTATTTAAAGTGGTCGACCTGCTCCAGGACCTGTTCTCCCAGCTTAATCTGATGTCTTCTTTCTTCTCGTGATATCACCATGGATTTTGTTTTAGAGCTGTTTATGACCATCCCTCTCTTCTCCAGCTCTTCCTTCCAGACTTGCAGGTTGGATTGGAGATGTGCCTCTGATTTAGCAATCAGGGCAACATCATCAGCAAATGCCAGCTCCGAAATATAGACCTGTCTCATCTTCCAGTACCCCACTGAATACTTTCTTGTTCTCTCCTTACATGCCTTGATGACATCATCCATGAGGAGTATGAAAAGGTAAGGTGATAGGATATCACCTTGTCTTACACCAGTGGTGGTCCTAAACTCTTCTGACTTATGGTTTTCTGTCCTCACATAATTTCTGCAAGACTTGTAGAAGCTCTGCATAGCATGAATCAGAGGTGCTGGAATATTCTTCCTTGCCAAACAGTCCCAAAGTTTGTTCCAGGGGACCCTGTCAAACGCCTTTTCCAGATCTATGAAACAAAGATGGATCTCACTCTTATACTCAAGGGCCTTTTCACTCAGCTGTCTGAGTGTGAAGATTAGGTCTTGAGTACTTCGGTTTGCTCGGAATCCGCACTGGACCTCATCCAATTGTGGCTCAGCTAGGCGTGGGAGTCTCTGCTCTAGGATTCTAGAGTAGATTTTACCAGGGACACTGAGAATTGATATGCCTCTATGGTTTCCACACTGTCGATTGTCACCCTTTTTGAAAATTATTGTTATGATGGCAATCTCCCAATCCTTTGGTGTGGTCTTGTTGTACCACGCTGGCTGTAAAACCCTTAAGAGTAGTAGGTCGCCTGATGCTCTCATGTACTTAACCATTTCTGGTGTTATACCATCATGCCCTGCTGCTTTGCCCATCTTGATTTTCTCCAGTGCTGCCTTCAGTTCTTCCATCTTTATGTCATCTTCACCATCATTGGTTTTTCTCTTCTGTGCTAGTGGTTATCATTTCTGATGCTTCACCATGCTCACCATCCAGGAGTTCTGAGAAATATTCTTTCCATCTTTCCATTACTTCCTTCGGGGCAGAAAGCAATTTGCCTTGCTTGTCCTTTATAAATTTGAGAGGGCATTGTTTTTCCTTCCTCATGTTCTTTAGGGTCGTATAGAACAATTTTTCGTTTTCTTGCGCATCTTTTTCTAGCTTTTCTCCAAATTCTTCCCAGGACTTCTGTTTTGCTGCTAGCACCTTGTTCTTTGCTTCTGTTCTCTATATTTCTCCATTTGTCCTGTTGTGTTTTTAGCTCCTAAGTATTGTTTCCATGCCATTTTCTTCTCTCTTATTTTCTCTTTGACTTCCTCTGTCCATCCAGGTGTCATCTTTCTCTTGTTCCCAAGTCGGACTTCACCACATGCTTCTGCAGCAGCTGTCTTTATGATGTCCTTGAATTTAAGCCAGAGGGTTTCCAAGTCATCAGATTGTTCTTCTGTGTTGCTCACCGCTGCAGCAAAAAGCCCCTGATATCTGGTCTTAATTTCTGGCTCTCTCAGATTGTAGGTCTTAATGCTCATTTCTCCTGTTCGTTTACTTAGTTTCTTGCGTGATGTTGGGCAGTTCCTAGGCTGAGCAACTCTTTCAGTTGTTCTTTTGATTGTAAGCAGGTAGTGATTATTTCCAATCTCTGGCCCCCTCCAGACTCTAGCATCCCGGACATATTTGAATGATCTCCTCCTAACAATGGCATAGTCGATCACTGACTTCTCATTCTTTGTTGGTTCACATCTAGTGTATGCATATATGCGCTTATGGGGGAACTTTGTGTTTGTAATGATCAGATTCTGTTCACTGCAGAATCTAAGGAGTCGCTTTCCATTGTCATTGGGAGTATCTTTTCCATATCTTCCGATAACACCACCCCATCTAGCATGGTCATTTCCAACTCTGGCATTGTAATCTCCGAGCATGATAATTTCATCTAGGCAGTCATCCACTGTGCTCTGAAGCAGCTCTAAGAATTCCTCCTTGACCTCTGCTCTCTCATCCTCATTTGGCACATACACTATGACCAGGTTGATTATGGTTTCTCCTTCTTTTAGTTTTACAACCATAATGCGCTCCGAGACAAAGTTCTATCCCTTGATACTATCTTTTTGGTTTTTTGGCCACAATGCAACCCACGCCCCCTTTAGCTCTTTCAGATGTGGGTACACCACTGTAGACCATCGTTTGCCATCGAGATCCATGACTCCTTGTCCTTTTTTCTTTGTTTCCGTTATAGCCAGGATTTCTAGTTTTGCTTTCCTCATCTCTTCCACCAGCTTCTCTTCTTTCCCATTTATACTTCTTGTGTTCAAAGTTCCATAAGTCGTAGTCCGTTCCAGTTCGTCGTCTTTAGAATCAGTCCAGTTTTCTCTCTTGTAGTTCTCGTAATAAAAAGTTTAAAGCAAACAGGTGATTGGCATGTTGTGCCTTTGCAAGGTGGAGGGACTGCCTCCTAACGGCCCCCATGCAAGCCACCCTCCTCCTTTTTCAGCCTGGCTTGGGACCGGCCTAGGCGGAGTTCTTTTAATATGTCTTGATTTTTAATTAAATATTTATTTATCTCCAACTCGATCTGTCCTCTTCTATCTCCAGTCCTCATTATTATAACGTTTGGGTAGTTTCTTGTTTAGTTTCGTTTTTAGCTTCTTAGTATGTTTTACCTCCGGAAGTGGCAGTCATTTCCTTTTCTGGTGACGCACTCTCTCTTCGGCAGGCGTGCTAGGTCTTAGCTGCCTTAAGGGGAGTACCCCGGTTTTATTTTTATATTTTTGCAGATTCTTATGTGTCCTATCTAGCCCTCACTTTCTGTCCTTTCCCTGACGAAGGCTTTGTGGCCGCAACGTTGGCTATTTTCTTTGTCTTTTGTCCTCGTAAGACGAATCACCTTTCTTCGATTTTTTTTTCATACCCATCCACTGTACTGCACGTCTTACAAAAGTTCCCCTCAATTTTCCTTGACTAGGCCTATATATTTTATTGTAAACACAAACCATTTTTTGTACAAGTGAGTCACAATATTTGGTTGGTGCCTACCAGTCTCTTTCTAAATCTAAAATGTCCCCGCGGTTGACAAAAAAAAAAAAAAAGGTTGAGGACCCCTGGTCTATAGCTACACGTGATCTCTCAAGGATGATCCTGTGTAATATTCTCCCTCGTACGAAGTGTGTATTTGAAACGCCAAGTGTAGATTTCTATGCCTTCACCATATCACATTCATGAAGGTCACTTTTAACACAACTGACCTAAACACCCCCGCAACCGTTTCCGCTGTAGTAATACATAAAAATGAAAGGAAAGAAAGGTCATAGGCCAAGGTTAGTAGGTCATTTATTTCCATATGTTGTTGGTGCCTTTTAAAGCTCTTTTACCTTTGCTTTTGGCGATATTTATTTGTCCTATACATAATATTAATATGGTCGCAACAATCAGCACTGTCCGTAGAGAGGGGCGTTGTCTCGTGCTAAGCAGATTATTGGGGGAAAGGGGGGAGGGTCTATTTTCCCGTGTTAAATAGGAGTAAAAAGTTAAGCTTTAGTGCGAAATACCTGTTTGGCGTCTGATTGGCTGAGTGGTTAGAACGCTTACCCCTCGCGGGAAAGTTGCAGGAGGGGAAAGAATATAAAGAATTGTTATGCTAAGGATATTTCGAACTAACCCTGTCCCCACTTGCATTCTTGAAGTCCTCTTACCCCACAAGTAAAGGTACTTTTTCCGCGATCCCAGGGAAAAACACATCAGATAGCTTATTAAATTTTTTTTTATTCATGAACAGTTAAGGCAGGATAGCGATCTATCTGTTCTTTTAACTGACGTTAACATTCGGTAAAAATATCATTTAGTTTGGATTTTCCACAGCACTGTTGATGATATTGCAGGAAACAGATCGTAAGGCAGATATAAAAGTTTTATATATATAGGCTGGACTTAATATTCCAATTACGCTAAATAGAGGCGTGGTTTTATCCAGGTGAATTGTTAGAGAGATGAGTGTGTCTAAAGTAGATACCCACAGCTCTGTTGATGGAATTGCAGGAAACAGATCGTACAGCAGAGATAACAGTTATATATATATATATATATATATATATATATATATATATATATATATATATATATATATATATATATATATATATATATATATATATATATATATATATATATATATATAGGCTGGACTTAGTATTCCAATTACGCTATAATGAGACCTGGTTTTATCCAGGTGAATCTTTAGAGAGATCAAAGTATCTTAAGTAGATTCCCACAGCTTCTTTGTTGCCTGCCGCTAATTCTAAGTGCACACTGCGGTCATTGTTTGTGTGTTGAACATTTTTCTGACGGAAGAATTATGTTATATAAAAGAGTTATGTCACATAAAAGTCACAGCGGTATCAAATGTTATATATTAACGGAAACTGCTGAAACTTAGCACGAGTGAAGGAATAAAAAAATAAATGACAATTACAGATATAATATTCATTCATTCATAACCCTCCACTCCCAAAGGAGCATAGGCCTTCAACAAACACATGCCAAGTCCTCCTGTCACGTGCCATCATCTCGAGTTTTTTCCACGTTCTCCTCATCATTTTCACCTCTGTTTCCAGCTCTCTTCTCCATGTGCTTCTTGGTCTACCTCTGCCTCTCTTGCCCTGGGGATTCCAGAACAAGGACTGCCTTGTAATGCTATCAACAGGTTTCCTCTGTGTTTGTCCTACCATCGCCATCGTCTTCTTCTCATCTCTTGTTCCACTGGCACTTGTCTAGTTCTTGTCCTCAGTTCCACGTTGGTAACCTTGTCATACCATTTTAATCCCTCTATTCTACGCAAGCACCCATTTATGAAAGTCTGTAGCTTTTTGGTTGTTGTCTTTGTTGTTCTCTATGTTTCAGAGCCATACAATAGGACTGACTTCACATTTGAATTGAAGATTCTTATTTTCGTGTTGGATCCGATTTCTCTTGATCTCCATATCATGCATACACAGATGGATCAGCAACTAATGCAACAGAAGATGGGGGTGGAGGAGTCTTCCTGAGCTTAAGCAGTGGCACACAAAAACAGATAGCAGTCGCAACAGGGAAATTTTCAAGTAACTTCAGAGCAGAGGCAGAGGCCTTAAAAACTGCATCAGAAATTCTAATGACAGAAGAAAGCTCAGAGAGACCAGTAGCTATCTTCTCAGATGCGCTGTCAGTGATTACAACGCTGAAAAGTCAAAGTAATGCTGAACTGGATGACCTAAGATTAACACTTCACAGACTTTGTCAGCAGTACAAAAGAGTCGTGATACAGTGGATCCCTTCTCACTGCAACATCCCTGGAAATGAAGAGGCTGACAGATTGGCAAAGGAAGGGGGAAAACTTCCTCAACTTGACACAAATATAACCAATGAGGAGTCCAAGAGTTTTATCAAGCGCATGTACAGGCACAAGTGGGAAGAAGAGCATCCAGGCCACACAAAAAATGATCCGTATTACCAGCTAAGGCGGCTAAGGATCAAAGAGAGAAGAAAAAGATTACCAGCTCAGCAGAAGTGAACAAGTAGTAATCTTCAGACTTCGCACAGGTCATAACAGATTGAGATACCATCTATTCAACAAATTAAAGATAGGAACTACTGATGAGTTTGACTGTGGCACCGATAAAATGACTGCCGTACATCTGCTTCAAAGGTGCCCAACATATGAGGAACAGAGAAAACGCATATGGCCATCACCAGTACCATTCCTGGAGAAAATCTACGAAGATATCAACAGCCTCAGGCTGACCACTGCTTTCTTTGAACGTCTTCAAGTTGACATCTGAGGGTGAACGAAGAAGAAGATCTCCATATATTTCCCAATGCAATGAAAGCTTCTCTTGCTTTTTGTATTCTTATTTTGATATCACTGTCCGTCCCTCCAACTTTGTCTATATTGTTGCCAAGATATGTATACGATTCTACATCTTGTATTGGTGTTTCTTCAAGTTCAACCCTGTTATCATTACCTGCATTTATTCTCATTATTTTTGTCTTTTCCCTGTGTATTTTCAGACCCAATTGCTGTGACCTCTCATCGAGTGTTTTCAATTTGTCCTGCATCTGATTACGGTCATGGGACAGAAGAGCCAAGTCATCAGCAAAATCCAGATCATCCAACTGCTTAGTTAGAGTCCACTGGATTCCATTTCTGGTGTGTGTTGTCGATGATCTCATAACCCAATCTATTGCTAGTAAGAAAGGAAATGAAATGAAATGAAAAGAAATGGAGACTAAAGCATCCCTGTCGCACTCCCGTTCTTATCCCAAACGGTTCTGTAAGCTGTGCTTCATTAAGAACTCTGCATGTCAAGAAAAGAAATGTAAAGAAATGGAGACAAGAGGCATCCCTGTCGCTCTCCCGTTCTTATCCCAAACGGTTCTGTAAGCTGTGCTTCATGAAGAACTCTGCATGTCATGTCTTCATATGTTTTCTTTCTTAAATTAATGATCTTCAGGCGAACTCCATAATGCCTCATCAATTTCCAAAGTGATTCTCTGTCTACACTGTCAAATGCCTTTTCGTAGTCCACAAATCCATGGTATAGTGGTGAATTCTATTCCAGACTTTGTTTAACTATTATTCTCAAAGTGGCTATCTGGTCTGAACATGATCTGTTTTGTCGAAAACCTGCTTGTTCATCTCTCAGTTTCTTGTCTATGGACTCTTTTAATCTCTGGAGGATAATCCTGTTTAATACTTTTAATGGCACTGATAGTAACATTATTCCTCTATAATTTGTGCACTCTTGTAAATTTCCCTTCTTAGGCAACTTAACCAGATATCCTTCCTTCCATTCTGCTGGTATCTCTTCCTTTTCCCAGACTTTACCAAGTAATTTATATAACATCTTTGTAGCCGTGTCGATATCTGCTTTGATGGCCTCTGCTGGAATGCCATCTGGTCCAGCCCCTTTTCCATCTCTTAGAAGCTTTATGGCTTTCTTTATTTCTTCCTTCGTTGGTCTTTCACAGTTAATTTGTAGCTCTTCATCTGCTGGCTGGATGTCTGGGGGGTTTTGTGAAGCTGGTCTATTGAGAAGGTCCTCAAAATATTCCGTCCACCTCTTCATTTGCTCTTGTATATTGCTGACAGATATAATATAACAGCAGCAGAATCGATTGAGTTTCAGGTGAGGTGTTTGGTGAACGACAGCTGTAATAAATTAGCTGACTAGAATATTTTGCATACAGATTTACTAGAAATGACATTACCAGCGAGACAATGATTATTATTATTCGGGAAAATAAAATTGTAGCACTATCGACAATACTGGAGCAGCAGTTACACCGCATTATTATTTGAACAAAAGAACGGAACGGTAATATATTCAGTACAACAGCAATGATTATTTGAAAGGAAAAAAAAGTAGAGTAATATGAAAAGTACCCGAACAATAGTTATTATTTGTTCGGGAAAAATAGATACAGTGCACAGTAACATAAGAAGGAAACGGTGATTGTAAATGTTATTTGGTTAAAGGAACGTTAAGAATGATTGTATCAAGAGAAAGCCCCGTGTAGTTCAGGGGCGTCTCTGAAGAGAGAAACAAAGAATAGGAGTACTGTACACTCAGGCATGTCGTACCAGGCGGCTAGTATTAGGTTGTGAACGGGGCAGGCAATCTTGTCACGTAAAACAGATTGCGTCAGAAACCACCGCTACAAGAACAGGTGACTGCTTGTTGCAGGCATAAACAGAAAGTTATGACAGACTGGCTCAAGGTAACAATAGGACTGAGATAGATGACTGAGATAGATGACTGAGATAGAGCTGTGTTCTTCCTCATTTTTAAGACCTCACCAAATGAGCATTGCTGATGTATGGAGGACAAAAAAGTTAAAAATGCTTACAATTTCATTCATAATTTATGAACAGCATAATGTTTAAGTACACAGGTTTAAGACAATGAAAGTACTATAATACAGAAATAAATTGTCATCAAACATGACACAGTTTCAGTACCTAGCAAGACTCACCCATCTTTACAGTTTGACTTAAGATACATTTGAAATACAACATTTAACCTTCCTGGTCTAATTTGTAAGTGTTGCGAAGACTTTGCTCTACTAGTGACGCATAATACAACGACAGTCAGGATAAACTTACTGAACCCTAAGCTGGGGCGTTGTATAGGTCATCATTGTCGCGAGAGGTTCAGATGTTATTAAAATATAAGATATCCTGGACAAAAAGATGTATCAGATGATACCAGGATAGTGCCAGATAAGAGACTGGTCTTACAAGAAATACCCCCTTCTCTGAAAAGAGCAAGGGTGTATCGACAATCAAAGGTGGGTCAAGCTGTATAAACCTTCAAGAATGATGATAGTGTTTGTTCATGAAGGTCAAAGTGCTACCTCTCAAGATCCTCCCTTGAATAATGGTTATTATATTTGTATTGACTCTGCTAGGGGATTAATTAATTAATTAAATATGTGTTATATATATATATATATATATATATATATATATATATATATATATATATATATATATATATAATCTATATATATATATATATATATATATACGCATATATATATACATATATATATATATATATATATATATATATATATATATATATATATATATATATATATATATATATATATATATATATATATATATATATATATATATATATATATATATAACAGAACCTTAACTCAATTTAAATAATTTAGCAAGACTGACTATATATATTTACAATTTATTGATCCTATACCGTTTCTCTTTTCGGTTAGGAAAATGATAAAGAATTCAAATGTGTTTACAAAATAAAATAAATAAACATGGAATGTCAATTTCCACAATAGTTAAATATGACAAATTTATATTTCAAATATCAATTATTTATTTCACTTATAGTTATCACTTTTGCTGGACTGTGAAGTTAATACTTAGTTTAATAAAGTCCTTTATGAGTCATCACTCTAACTGTTTTTGTTATTTGTATTTTATTTGTTTGATAATGTATCTGGATAGGCTGACCAGTGGAATTGTGATTCCACTTATCTGTTAAAATGAGAAGCATCCAACTATAGCCAGGATCACACAATGTCTGGATCTCCAGGCTGGGGAAAACAGGGTGTCTAGTTCTATGAACCTTGAGAACGTTTGCACCACAGAGTCCCACAGAAGTGGATGTCTCGTACAATCTTGGTAGTTGCAGGATAAAACCTGGAATGCAAATAATCACAACCCCTGTATGGTCCAGCACTATTCTATCCACACACACAATGGACGTAACAAACAGTGTCAGACATTGTGCTAACAGTTGCACAGGACAATTTACCTCAGTACCACTCACAGCCAGTTCAATGTGATTTCACTTTCCTTATAAATCCTAAGTTAGATCAATTTGTCCATGATCTGCTTCCATACAATGAATTGGTTTAGTACAAACTATTAAGTGACATCTTGATCAATACATGTTAACAAATCCTGTCATCCTTTATTATGTTCCTGATCAGTGTGTCGTTCCTTTAAGAAATACTCCTTTAAATACGTTATCAAACCTACAGTCGTATTTTTGCCATCATTCTCAATTATTCTACACATTTCACAATGCTGGCTTTCGTCTCTAAAAGTCAACACATGCTTGCGTTCAAGCCTGCAGCACACTCGTCCTGTAATTTTTTTCTTAACACATTCAGCACACTTCCGAACACTTAAGTGGATTAATCACAGGAAAATTGCATAATTATATACTTACTTACTTAGTCGTTCCCCTTCTACCGTGAGGTGTAGAGGTTTGGAAGAGAGAGCGCCAGACCATTCCATCAGCTGTCTTCTTCCCGGCCCGGCTCCACCCCAGTCCCCGGTCCTTCAAAGACTGTCCAATGTTGTCCTCCCAGCGGACTCCGGGTCGTCCTGGAGGTCTGGATCCCTGGCCCTTTGTCTCCCATGCCTGTCGTGGTAGCCGATCTTCTCCCATTCTGCAGACATGGCCAAACCATCTTAGTTGGGACTGTTCTATTTGGGTCTGCAGCGGATGGGATTTTAGGCCTTGACGGATCGTCTGGTTGCGGACCATGTCTCCTCTTGTTACTTCAACCACTTTCCTCAGATACCTAAGATAATTATATACATATAAATATTCTTTCGTACCCTCAAGCAATACACATAAGCTGTAACAGGCAGTTAATAGGTATCTAGGTCTGCTATGCAAATGCAGTGGCAAAGTATTTGACAGCACACTTTTGCCGCTGTCTTCTGTTCAGCTTGTGTTTGAAAAAAATGTGGCCTCAATTCAGCCAAGTTCAAGGACTTTTATACTACCGCTCCCCACGTCTCGGAGAACATGGGCCAAAACCGGTGTTAGGAATCTGAAAAAGAGGTGTATTTCTGCCTTCTTGTTCAATGTGCAAAATTTTTAATATTTATTATCTCTCTTAATTCTGTGCCGATTTTGATCATTTAAAGCTAGAATTATACTGTGAATTTATCTCTACCTTTCTATCTAATAATTGTTTAGTTAGCAAAATGCATTTAACTATGCAGACTTTAACTAACTAAATTGGGGACTACCCTGTTGTATAGATGTCATTTTAAACGATCTTTCTCTATAAATGAACTACTATTCGAGGAAGTCTTTGCACCTACCTCTCAAGTAACATTCCCGTTGTTGAAATATCTATACCTTTCCGTTTAAACATCTTTAGTCCTTAAGAAATTAAATAACTTCTTAGTATCATTTACACAAAATGGGCCTCTATGTTAAGCATAAAAGGTTTCATTATACACACCAGAGAATGGAGCGTTTTCATTGGCTTTAGTATCGGTCCGTTTTCCCATAGTATGGCGTGCGGTAAATATGACCGTGTTGTAAGACAGACCAAAACACGACAATCATTTTCCATTTAGTTCCTTATGGGACTACCACTGCAGCTGGTTTCCTTGTAGGAGGCCCGCAACTAAAGGTTCACATGCTCTTGAGGGATAGTTTCTGTAGCAATTTATTTTACTCTAGGTTGCCAGGCTCATGCACAACCTCACATTAGTTGCCTTGTACGACATGCCTGTTGGAGCAGTAGGCATATTCTTTCTGTGTCTCAGCAGAGATCTCCCGGAGCTACACGGAGTTCTTGCTTCACTTTGTGATATTCTTTCTGTTCTGTGTTTCACGGAGCAGAGATCTGTGTCTCCGGATCTCCCGGAGTACGGACAGAGTCATCTTGCTTCACTTTGTGATATTCTTTCTGTGTCTTTCTGTCTCACAGAGATCTCTCCAGAGCTTCACGTGAGTTCTTGCGGAGCTACACGGAGTTCTTGCTTCACTTTGTGATATTCTTTCTGTGTCTCAGCAGAGATCTCCCGGAGGTACACGGAGTTCTTGCTTCACTTTGTGATATTCTTTCTGTCTCATCAGAGATCTCCCAGAGCTACACGGAGTTCTTGCTTCACTTTGTGATACTTTTGTGATAGCAGAGATCTCCCGGAGGTACACGGACAGATCTCCCGGAGGTACAGAGTTTCTTGCTTCACTTTGTGATATCTCCCGAGAAGTGTACACGGAGTTCTTGCTTCACTTTGTGATATTCTTTCTGTGTCTCAGCAGAGATCTCCCGGAGGTGGCTTCACTTTTGATATTCTTTCACTCAGGAGTTCGGGCGGGCTTCACATTCTTTCTGTTTGTGATATTCTTTCTTTGTGATATTCTTTCTGTCTCCAGAGATCTCCGGAGTTCTTGCTTCACTTTGTGATATTATTTCTGTGTACACGGAGTGCACGGAGTTCTTGCTTCACTTTGTGATATTCTTTCTGTGTCTTAGCAGAGATATCCCGGAGGTACACGGAGTTCTTGCTTCACTTTGTGATATTCTTTCTGTGTCTTAGCAGAGATCTCCCGGAGGTACACGGAGTTCTTGCTTCACTTTGTGATATTCTTTCTGTGTCTCAGCAGAGATCTCCCGGAGGTACACGGAGTTCTTGCTTCACTTTGTGATATTCTTTCTGTGTCTCATCCGAGATCGCCCGGAGGTACACGGAGTTCTTGCTTCACTTATTGATATTCTTTCTGTGTCTCAGCAGAGATCGCCCGGAGGTACACGGAGTTCGGGCTTCACTTTGTGATATTCTTTCTGTGTCTGAGCAGAGATCTCCCGGAGGTACACGGAGTTCTTGCTTCACTTTGTGATATTCTTTCTGTCTCATCAGGGATTGCCCGGAGGTACACGGAGTTCTTGCTTCACTTTGTGATATTCTTTCTGTGTCTCAGCAGATATCTCCCGGAAGTGCACGGAGTCCTTGCTTCACTTTGTGATATTCTTTCTGTGTCTCATCAGAGATCTCCCGGAGCTACACAGAGTTCTTGCTTCACTTTGTGATATTCTTTCTGTGTCTCAGCAGAGATCTCCCGGAGGTACACGGAGTTCGGGCTTCACTTTGTGATATTCTTTCTGTGTCTCAGCAGAGATCTCCCGGAGGTACACGGAGTTCTTGCTTCACTTTGTGATATTCTTTCTGTGTCTCAGCAGAGATCTCCCGGAGGTACACGGAGTTCTTGCTTCACTTTGTGATATTCTTTCTGTGTCTCAGCAGATATCTCCCGGAGGTGCACGGAGTCCTTGCTTCACTTTATGATATTCTTTCTGTGTCTCATCAGAGATCTCCCGGAGGTACACGGAGTTCTTGCTTTACTTTGTGATATTCTTTCTGTGTCTCAGCAGAGATCTCCCGGAGGTACACGGAGTTCTGGCTTCACTTTGTGATATTCCTAGACAGAATGAGTTTTAAAAAAAATGGCAATAGACATTCATAAACAAATGATTAACAATGAACTTAAAATTCCTTCACTCTATGATATTCTTGGACAAAATGGGTTAACAAAAAAGCAATAGACAGGTGATTAAAGTTGGCTACGCAGAATAAATACATAAAAAAGCGTGCTGAGAAACATAAGGAAAGTGGTAATGGAAAAGCATTGAAGAAAATGACAAAAACTGACCTGTCGCTAACTTTTGAGGCAATGCCATGGAACGTGCAGGAAAAAAAAAAAGGAGGAAATAATGAACACATTGAAGAAATAAACTATGATAGTTGAAGGATGAACGATGTCTGATGGAGAGAAATGGTGAAAAGTCTAGATGGATGGAAGAGTGTTATTGTTATTCTGTGCCCTCACAGGGAGTATTGGGCATTGATTGGCTGATTGATGTGAGGAATTTCACGAGACCCATACTCAGACCCAAGCAAAATGAACGAAATCTTAATCACAAACGAATGCTTGTTGCATAATAAGGAGAAGTAGTTACAGTCTAGTGTGATGTGGCTGACTACATCGTTAGTTAATTACGCGGCAAGCATGCTTGTAACTGACGTATAGAATTGAATGATTTAACAAGGTTGTTCGTGAAAATAGCTGATGAATGTGGTGATATTTTATTTTACACATAATGTTAAGATGTTGGTTATAACTGGAAAAGCAGTTCGTTGCAATACTCTTCAGTCACTTCATCTCATCAAATGTTTAAATGCTTCATCATTGTAGGTAAAACTTCAATCTTTGTTTTAGGAATATAGACCTATCAGTTCTTTGTAGGCCAAGACAAGACCAGATGTACTTTACCAAGTGATGCAGTCTGTTCAGCGACACTGTCATCCATGATTATTGATGAACTATTATTCTTGAGTTAATTTAACCCAGAACTCATGTCAAACAGTTCATCGTAATGCTGTCTCACAGTCAGAAAATAATCTATTTGTTATGCCACTAGCACTTTAATAAGCAACTGTATTGCAGCTGTAAAAAAAACCGCTTTACCAAACAACATATACGATACATTATGAGGTAATGAAGATCAGAACAAGTAAGGGATATCTGCGTATCAGTTTAGACACAGGGGATAAACAGGGTACTTCTGCCTTTAGTGCTCTGATGTTAGCTCACGAGTCTATAAATAAATGTCTGATTTGTCATGACGAAAACGCTTATATATTATGGCACCACAGAAAGGCCTAGAACAAGTTTTGAGAACACGTATTTTTGATATAGCTTCATCATTCTTGCCCTCTCTTCCTACCGTAATGCGCTTGCTGGCGTCACGCCGTCCACCTGACGTCTGATAGTCAACAAGAGAGTGTTTTAAGAAACGATAATGTAGCGCCCCCTTCCGGTATCTAAGACGAGATAATTGGTTCCCTGTAAAGGCTTTTGATGTCTTGTTCAAAATGACGGGTTTCATTAAGACTGTATATTCGTGTGTGATATTCCTCTAGCGCGTGCTGCACACATACATTTAGACGATACGTTATTGACAAAGCACTGATGTTATAAACATGGGCTTAGCATGGATATTTTGTCACCTTTAACACAAATAATTTCTGCTAATTTTCCACATATAAGTAAGACCGAGTTTAGTAAATGTTAATTTCATTGTAAGGTATAGTTCTTAACGTGTTAAGAGTATTTACATGTTATGTAAATTGTTTATTTTTAGTGAAATGTATACATTTTTCATTACAGTGTGGTTAACGTCGATAAGTAAAAGTTTAATGTAGTCTAGTTCTTGTAGTAGTACAGTATATGAAAACTGTATTCGTGATAATGAAATTGTGATTTTATGGGCTTTTTTCCCTTCAAAACTGTGCAAAAATTACAACATATTTTAATTTCTATATTCCCAGTTATATTAGTTCACACAGAGGTAAATGTAGCGTCTGGCGTGCCATTCTAACAGAATTCAGAATGTGCAAGTGAAGTTTCCCCAAGTTCAGACTTTCGCATAGTTATGAACACGAACTGACGATGAAGTAAATTCATTTTCACAACGGAAATCATTTTGTTTTTTCTATCTTCGGATTTTGGAATATTTCAGGCGTTTGGAGTTTCGTTTTACGACTGATTTACTTATTGTGAAGGAAGTGAGACATCTGTTTATGGACTAGACAAAAAATGTCTTCCAGAAGGAGAAGCAACGACAGCATTGATACTGAGTTAAGGAGTCCCGACACACCTTCCGACATAGAGGACGTCAGTCATAACTTCAGACAGAAAATTCGGGAGGCTGCAGGTAAGATGCATGCAGTAAATCTTACTTTTTGTTTGTCACATTTAGGACAGGTTGAAGGCTGCAAGAGGTGATGAGTGTATAAAGGATTTCTATCTGTCTGTCCGCCCTCTGTCTGTCCTCCATCTGTCTGTCCTCTGTCCGTCCGGCCTCTGTCTGTCCGTTCTCTGTCTGTCTGTCCTCTGTCTGTCTGTCATCTGTCTGTCTGCCCTCTGTCTTTCTGCCCTATGTCTGTCTGTCCTCTGTCAGTCTGCCTTTCTTTCTCATGATGGTGCACATGTTGATTTTAAAAATAGCCAAAGATGATTTGATACTTTACAGTAACAAAAGCTAAACAAAATAATCGTTGTCTTGACAAAGATAAAGATTGTTGAAAGTGTATTATTTTTTCGGAGGTAAAACTTGCATAAATGCCTTTATCCAAATTCTTAAAAATTAGTCTTTGGGCCAAATTCTTAAATATTAATCTTGCCTTCTAAATAACTGCCACCATTGACGGGACGGCACATTATTATAGATTTAAAAAAAAATGTATTTACTTTGTTCTCGCTTTTCATCTCTTCTGTTTTAGTTTGTTCGTCCCTGATAAAGGTGTGATCTTGACGCTGGCAATTTTCTGTGCCCTTTATCCTAGTCAGACTCATTACTTACACTCTGTGGTGCACTTTTTTTGTTTCAGTATCACTCATCCTGTATGTCGTGCAGTACTTTGTTTCTGCTGCTCTCTGGGCGAATAATTTTTCCTTCTTTTTTAACTTTCCCCTTCCTCGTGCGCGGCCTAATGTCCCGGAGAGATGCGGTTTCCGCTGGCAAATTATGAACGACTCACTCGATTCCGTGCAGGCTCATCCATCTTTTTGAAATCATTGTTTAAATTGTTTGCACCCTCAAAAATACGGCATCCTGGGGATAGGGTTTCAGTTGCGCTGCCCGACTTTTCGCCCTGCTAAGCTGCTAGTTGCTTCCTTGTCTGTCGTTCATTATAATGTTTTACTCACTCCCATAGTTATCCACCTTTTTTCCCCAGAGTTATTCACTTGCTGCATTACTCTGTTTTCTCATGCTATATTCTTTTCTTGAATTAATTTCTGTTACCGTTGTTTTTAGTTGTTTTTATTTTCTGTTACTGCTGAAAAACCCATTTGTTATTAATAAACGAAACGACATACGCGAATAAGCCGTACTTCTTTGTTCGCTTTACCTACACCCCCCAGCCCCTTAAAAAAAAAAAAATATATATATATATATATATAAATCCTCTTTTTTAATCGTATTGAAAACAGCCCAGCCTGCAACTATAGTGCGTTTCAAAAAGATCGGTCGACGATGACTTCAAATATCTCCATATTCCTTGCACTGATAAACATGATTTTTTGCATGTGGTCTTATATTTTCAATGTCACAAAGTTTTTATAAAATTCAATGTTGCAGGTAGTGTTCTTTTCTTGCAACGACTAATTCCTTTGATCTTTTTTAACGAAGTAATTATTTTGTCCTGGAAGAAAATAATTTACCGTAAATGAAGGAAGTTGCATATTTTCGGCATAGGCGTCTATACAATTCGAATGTTAGAGGGGTTTGTTAACTGATTACTACGTGAGGTCCTTTTTTATTTCTTCGAAATATTTGAGAGAATAATAACGCCTATTCGTTGTAAATGTTACTTTTTATACTAAAACGTGAATGGATGCATGAAGAGGTGAAAGTACTGTGTATGTTAAAAATAGTAGTGAAATCGCGGAGATAAAAAGGAAATGAATTGGTTTGCATATACACATAGATGGAGGAGAAAACATATAAAACATATAAGGTATTTACACACTTATTCTGAGTCAGACGAGTCTAACATATTGATGACTACTCTCGGCTGAACGAACGACAGTCCATCTTTTTTTCCAATAGTCATTTTCCTCTTTTAAGACATGGTCTTCACATTTACACCAATAATCTTTGTCTATCTGCGAGAGGGCGGCATATGTTAGTTCTTTCATATTGCATAGTTTGAAAGTTTTATTTTCAGCTGCCACCTGTCCTTTAACTTTTGCCCAAACGAGTTCAATTGGGTTTAAATGTGAATGATAAGGTGGCAGTCTCAAACACATATGACTATGCAGTTGAATCAACTTGTCTATATGGAATATCTTGGTCTTCTGTGATTTCTTAACAAGGGACAGTAATTCAGGTTTCAGAAACCCCTCGTTAAATGGAATGTCTTCTTTTCTGAGCCAAATCTTTATAGCATCTTTTGTACTCGAAGATGTCGGAATTTTGTCTTCTTCTGCCACAGCGTTGTGGTATGATGCGTTGTCCATTATCAGACAGGATGGTCTGTCTAGGGACGGAAGAAGAGTATTTTCAATCCACTCTCTAAATATGTTACCGTTCATCTCGGTATGATAGTCCCGGTTGTCCGTATAATTGGAAGTGAAAATAAGTTCAGCATTTTTCACTAGCCCATTATGTCTGCTGCCTGCATGTGCCATTATCAGACGTTGTCCTTTTCCACTGGGTACACATCTTTTAATCGTTCCATCTGATAACTGCCATTCCTTTTCACTTGTATGGTGAGCATTGATCCAAGTTTCATCCACATACACAATATCATAATCTTGGGCTTCTCGCAGATGACGTTTCTTCCACTAGCGTACTTCCTAAACGTAAAGCCAATGCTTCTAACAGTTCTCCATAATGTTGATTTCGACACATCAATGTCATTGTGTGTTCTCAGCCGAATTTTCAGTTTTCTTAGTGTCACAGTTTCTTTGGAAGTGAACATTCTACAAATCTCTCTTCTAATCACATCCCTGTCAAAACTATCTACTACTTCCTTTCTTCCTTGCGTCCTGGTATTGATTGAACTGAAAATTCCATTAGCTTTGAGTAATTGATGAAATGAGCGTTTACTTAAATCCAAAGCGTGAATATTTCTCTTTTCAGAATTTGAGAGACTCCGATACAGTTTACCACGCTTAGCTTCTCTGCAGAAATATTTATACATCTTCACTGCCATTGTATGCAGTGTAACGAACTTGACTTTCATACCCATTGTATTACAGACCTAGAATACCGCAAGATACGCCTAGGCACTGAAATACACAATCAGTAGAACGGTAACTGAACACACCGGAAGGATCAATGTAATGTTCAAAACAGTGCGGTAGTGAGCTGAAACACGGTGAAAATCACGTGAAATACGTTCAAGATGTTAAATCGAAATAGCTCACAAATATGAAGGGGTAAGCCCTGTCAATACACGGTTGGACTAGGAGGTGGTCGATTTGGTATACTTTAAATAAAGAAAATTTAAAACCATAAGTTTGTTAACGAGGAAAAAAATGTCCCCCTCGGGACATAGCGATCATTAGGTCATATGCAAAGTTGCAACAATTACGATCAAGTGGTTGCAGAGATATTGAATATTAAACAGCGGCAAACATTGTGAAACGCACTATAGATATGCTTTAAAGTTAACACACCCTTATACCAAACTACAAAGCCTGTCCTATTTGGACATGTACCCTAATATAATCAACGAGCTTGTGTCTAGGTTGAATAAGGCGCGCCTCGCCAAAACTATTGTAAAAAAAAAAAAGGTGATGCTGTTTTATTGGGATTCACCCGTACAGCCTGCCCAGTCCAGTTTGTCTCTGTGTATTCTCCATACATTTTTTCAGTGACCATGAACTGTTAGCTCTAACTCGGTCTTTTCCTGGTGTATTAGCCGCTTGCAAAGTTACCGGGTTCCAGGATGGAAACCCGGTTGCGTAACATTTCAGTCTACTCAGCTGTAAGAGGGCACCTGACTCTGTTCTTGAGCTGGGAAAGCAAAGGAACGAGGAAGGGAAACTGTCACTCTACCTCATAATGCTGGACCAACTATAGTGAAAGCTCTGACCCTTCACCTCTCTACGGCAAATAAATCAATATTACACACATAAAGGTGTGTTTCAGGCACTTGTGAGAAATAAAGAAGTAGAAAACTAGGCAACAGAAAAACAACAGAAGTGAGTAGCTTACCGGAGAATCGAACCCAGGACATATCGGACGGCACCACCGCCTAGCTACGGAAGCGAATCGCACTATCTTCCCTGCCAACTAGGCACCACTTCCTATTATGTGATATGGAACTACTTTTATTATTTATATTTTTTTATAAGCCACTTATTTTCCGAATCTCATTTCAGAGGCGGTGATTAGTATCTTACGTGATGAGTGTCCAAGTCGTTATTTTAAGTTTTGGCTACAAGGTACGTCGGTTAGAACAGGCCAATGTCTAGTTATAAAAGAACGTATAGCCAGATAAGTTTTTAAAGTATAACCCTTAGATTAGTTTTTAAAGTATAACCCTCAGATCTCACACTGGTAGCGCAGTGTTGCTATAAATATTGTATTTATCAGTTGCATCTGTGTGGTCTTTTGGATCTTTGCATGTTTTAACATGTGAAAACACACGGAGGAGCTATGGTGCCTTTAACTGGAATTGAACTCGACACCTTCTCAATATAGAACCACTCCGCACATACGGAAGTGAGTCATGAACAATTAGTTGTGGCAACATGGATTATAAATTCTGACCACTTAGACTGAACTACCATCCCCCCTAATTTATGTCTGAATTTTGTCACGCCCATTTCACTTCTTTTCGTTTCTGTAGATACAAGCGGGGTAATTGACTTGTCATTCTGGAAGCTGATAGGTTCACTCCCCTGTTTCTGTAATGTTAAATTTAGTTGCTTATCCTTTACAGGACGTGGCAATCAACCCCAGCTTTTATTGACTGTTTTGTGATTTTTCTAGGAAATTTTTTCATTCAGTAGTTTGCCATTGCTTTCTGAATGGTACGGCGCTTATACCATTGTTAAAAATCCACACAAAGCGATCTGCTACCAAACCGCCTGCAGCAGGTTTCGAACCTGGTATATCTGGATTATGAAACTGCGTTCATATCCATTAGGCCACAGACGCCGACTTCTGTAATGTAGGTACGAAATAATTGATGCGTCCCGGACTCACTGTCGTGGACAGCGGCATCTTTTTAAGAGTTCGCTTGACCACGAGTCAAAAGCCCGACACAGTTTGAGAAATAGCGGCAAAAAGTCCCGGGTCTTTGACACGGGAAACTGCTCCTAAAGAGTTCCCTGTACTTTGATGGCCAGGAAAGTCTGGGACTCGCTAGCGTAGACCTCTTTTCCCTGTTGCGCCAAATTCTTTGTAGCAGGTCTCCTAGAGAAGTCTCTGGGTAACTATTACGTGTTATTTGTCTGCTCCCCTATGCAGGTGTTCAAATCACGCTGAACACCTGTGCCAAATTCTCACTATACATAGGCAGTCTTGGCTGGCTCTCATTGCTTCGGTCCTAAAATTCTTGCCGGGAGATAGTAGCAGACTTAAAACCAGCTTGCTCGCTTTGATTATAAGAGTGGGAGATTCTGATAGTTGCGCTAACCCCGGTTAGTTCAGGCCCTACGCTGAAGCCTGATTACCTTCCTGGAGGAAGGGTCGCACAATTTATTGACCTTTTACAGCTGGGTTGCAAGTAACCACAAGCGTGCCGAGTTCATCACCCTATTACGGGCACATTAATGAGTGGCCTTTGCTTGGAGTACCAAGACTTCGCCCAAGCTAATAAGAGGAGCGCTCATGCTGAGTTTGCACCAGTTCTCTTTACCAAGCTAATAAGAGGAGCGTTCATTCTCCGTTTGCACCAGTTCTCTTTACCAAGCTAATAAGAGGAGCGCCAATGCTCCGTTTGCACCAGTTCTTTTTACCAAGCTAATGAAAGGAGCGCCCATGCTCCGTTTGCACCAGTTCTCTTTACCAAGCTACGTCGTCCCTTATCAGTGAGGACCGCTACAGTAGTAGTGGGCCATTACCAAAAGGTGGATTATTTCCTCATCAGTTGTTTTATCTTGAGTGTTGCCATTGCAACCCCCGATTTCCTGGATTTACAGCAGAGTGCAGTCAATTCACGGATTAAATCTGCAATTACCCTGGAGAAGATAGGGTCAAAATTTCTCCATCGGCTAACCGTGATTCCAGTGAAGCAGCAACCACACGTGCCAACGAAGAAGGATTTTGGGGTAGAGTGCACTCAAATTAATTGAGGGGAGGGTAAATTGTTTACGAACTTGTGCACCTAAGCATCGAGTGAAGTGATTAGCAGGGTTGCTGACAGGGACAAGTCAGCGGGATTGTGTTTGTGTAGGTACAGTTCTTTATTTCAGGGTTTTTATTCCAGCAAAGGATTATTAATTTTATATCCACCCCAAAATTGTGGGAGCGTAGAACCTATGGGTTTTTTTCCGGGAGTGTTCCCAACAATTTTTCTACTAACCTTTGGTTTGAGTGTCTCGTACACTTAATACCTTCTTATTACTGAAGTTTTTAGTTGTAGTGATTGATTTCATGCTTATTTTTACGAGAGTTGTTTCTGTTGTTAATAAAATGTATATAATTTCTTATTACCACCCGTGTGTTACCGGGGCCCGAAAGGGGAGCAAAGAATAGTAACACTGCACCCTACCACGCATGTCGTAAAAGGCGACTAAGGAGGGTATGGGCATGGGGCTGTTTACCCCATCCCGTAAAAACTTCGCACAGTGGGCTGATCACCTGCTTGCCAACCAATCTGATTACGGAAACAATGATAGATTGTTTGGTCTGTTTTTGTTCCACAAAGACGCCACTAGGCGTGGTGGAAACAGCGATAGATTGATCAATTTGTTGTTGCCCTAAGACGCCACTAGGCGTACTGGCCACATACTGCTTTGCCGGTTGATGGCTAAGGATGGAAGAAGAAGAAGAAGAATTTCTTATTACGGATCAGATTTCCTTTCCTATCTGTACCTGTATTCTTTAACGTGTACTGTTGTATGTGGATACACTATAGTGTAATACAACCTTATCTCCTAAGTAGAGCAAGAGGCAGTGTGGCAGTAGTTGAATAAAAGGTCACTGAGTGGCGAGGGGAGAGTCAGTATAGGTTCTCATCCTCGGTAACTATAAGTCACACTATCCACTATCAACACCATTTCTCGTCTATCATCTCAGATCTCTCTCAGATTTCGTCTTGTCTTTGACATCACACAGACTTGGTTCTCCACAGACAGACTCTTACATAAACCACTCCGTGACATTAGTTAGCAAGAAGGAAAAACACTAAATGACCTTTGTGTGTTGTTTGTTTATTTATTTACTGTTTACAGGCCTCGGGTTTCCCCTCCTTATTTGTTTATAATCCTCATGTTAGAAGGAAGTAGTTCAGTTTCTTTGGGCGTGTTATGAGAAGAAGAAAGCTGGAGTACATCGTAACAAGAAGAAAGCTGGAGTACATCGTGACAAGAAGAAAGATTGAAGGAAAAAAGATATAGAGGAAGACAAAGAGAACAGATATTGGACAGTTTGACATCATGTCATGGAAAGAAATCAATAAAATTAATAAATAATACTGGAGACAGGAAGTTGTGGAGAAACATGATCGCCTACGAAACAAGATATGATCACTGCAGAAGAAGAAGATGATCTCAGGTTCCTAAGGAAACTTTGTCGTAGGCTCGATTTACGGAGCAGGTCATTCTCGTATGAAAATAATATAGTTATCAGACTTTTAGATTAAAAAAAAAAAATTTAGACATGCGCTCTAATATAACCTACTAGGTTGAACGGGACGCGCCTCGCCAAAAGGAGGCATAGTTTTATCTAAAATAAAAAAAGGTCATTCTCGTAGCCGCCTACATTCTACAACAGCTAACGTCAGTTCTGCTAACATAGACTGTCGATTGTATGTACATTAATTGTTCGTTTTCCTTTGCTGAAAATACAAACTGGGAGTTCTTGCAAACTCAGGAGCTATGTGAAACCTGCCCGGACTTGTAGCTAAACATGTTCAGCCGGTTTTAATGTACGTTTATCTTGTCATCTGATAAACACCACGGGATGTAACTCATGTAAATTCTGACATCGTTTTGCCACTTTCTGAAAATTTTGACAGAATACACCACGTGCATTGCCGAATGTTATTTTGGTGGTGGTAGACACATATAAGAAAGAATTGAAGATACGGCGTGTAGGTGAATGAAGTGTGTAGCTGTTGTGTTGTTACGTAAAGTGTGGTTACACGAGTGTAACTGTGTTTAAGCCTAATGTTTTGGGCCGATGACACAAATTATAGTTTAAATATAGGACAAGTACAGCGACAGGTATGTGGCAAGATATCTACATTCGGGAAATGCACCACCAAGTTAGCAAGGTAAATGTGGTGAAATAGCAAACACTGCCGTAGCGGAATGCGGTGTTAAACATTTCACATACTAGGTCGATGATGTCCAGTTTTGAAACGGGTGGATCATTTCCCATCTTTACTGACTGTGCCTTCCGTAACTCAAAAGCAAAATTACGACCCATTTACAGCTGGATGGGCTGAAGCGTGACGCTACGAAGTTTCGGTCCCGGAACCTGCTAAAACTTTGCAGAGGTAGTGTGAAGTTGCGAAACATAATAAGAATACACAAGATAGCCGAACACAATTCCAGATAACACGTTCTGACGTCAGGTAGAACACAGTAGTAATTCCGCATCACTTCGTTTTTCGCTCGTTGTGGAGTTTACCATTTCAGCGTGCATCAAGGTACTCATTTGTTGTTGTAGAGGTGATTTCTTTAGCAGTGTGTATAACGTGATGAGGTTGCCATTCCCATATACAAACCTCATATTAGCCGCCTCTTACGACTTATCTGAAGAAGCAGTAAGACTGTCCGTTCTTTGTTCATCGGAAACCCCTCGGAGCTACCCGGGGGCAGAGGTCATTAGGTCAACCTACAACTGTATTTTCAATAGCCAAGAACCTCCCGATGCCCTAGCACAAAACTGCAATATTAATACGGTAAGAGAGATTTATAGTTTCCGCCCAGAAGTAAAGTTGTACACGGTGACATTTGCAGGATGATGTAATTGCTCAATTATTATATTCTTTTCGATAGTTTAGGTCAGGGGTGGGCAATACGTTCGCCAATTGATAAATGCGGCGAATGGGCAACGAAAGTGTGACATTATACTCAACCCAAATTTCATGAATTAAATTCTTGAAAATAAAATCACTCACAAAATATGAAAAATATTATTTCCGGCCTGTCCTGAAAATTTAGAGGGGTTCTTGCATTTCAGTATGACTCAACAGGCCTGCGAAATCATGACACACATACTGACATATGTAGTACAGTACATATACTTCGTGCATGTTTCATTACGCAGGTCCTTCAACTGAGATTTAGTTAGTGATTTGTATTTGACTAAATAAGCAAGACTAATGCTTGAATACAGTCATTAAAAGGAGTTTCCGCCATTAATTAAAATAAGGAACCTTTTTTTTTTAAATTTGATGCGACTTTGTATCATGAAATTCACCACAGTTGTGGCTTGACTCAAAATCCTGATGCCCATTCTGGGTTGAGATATATCGAACCGTTGTAAAGTCTAGTTCCTATGTGTTCTGCCGTGCACCCTGTGATGAAAGAAATTGTGTGTATATCTAACTTCTGGCTATGAGGTTACAAACAGGCTCGCATTTTCTTTGTTGTAAAGTCTTTGCTTCCTAGACTTTAATGCCTTTCTTTGGACATTATTTATATGTTCTCAACGTAGGAGAGGAAAACCTTTAATCATTAAGTGGAAGGATATTCGCATTAATCATGCACAGTATGTAAGACAAGCTGGACAAGTGGTACGAGCTGAGTGACGACCACCCACTATCGAAAACATTAAAAAATATAAATGAATCATACGCAGTTCAAATTTCTTGTGCGAAACTTCATTCTGGTGTGTAAATTATATCTTATACGTCACATTCTGTAGATAGTCTCGAATTGAGCATCCACCTACCGTTCCAGTTTTTAAATGTACGGTTTTGATTGTTACGCCTATAATGCCTCAGATATTTACACATGGCCTCATAGCTACACTTCGTTGTTCTGATTCAAGCCTACATCTGGTTGTCATGTGATAAATGTTTTTAACCTAGCTTTCAGTCCATGCCTAACTGTCTAGCTTAGCTCCTCGGACCACGTGTAGTCCCTTCGAACTGTCGGGCATGCGCTGATGGTACGAAACAGCGTTGCCAGATGAGAATTGTGGGGGAAAAAAAAAACCAAATACCTTCACTAAACAAGCCAAGCACTTTCCACAAAAAAGCCAAACTATTTAAACAGATTATTCATACTCACATCACCAAAAAAAAAAAAAAAAATCTCCAGATCGAGTTCATCAATGAAATCCCTGCTGGAACCTTCGCCATATACATTGTCAGAAGTCTTGTATTTTAACATTTTTGACGATGCAGTGAAGTCCTTACAACATTTATTCGAAAACAACAGTTAGGCTCTGATTCTTACAATAGCGTCAAGCAGGTGCAGCTGCATTCTGTTTCCTGCTTTTATCTTAACTGACGGTGCATGAGAGAATGTTCTCTCAACTGTAGCATTACTCACTGTGGGTTATAAGACACGTAAAGGCACATGCGGCGAGCTCTTTGAATGCCGTATGGTAGAGTACACCAATCCAAAACATTTCACTTCTGTGGGGAGTCAATCTTCCTTAAATTGTGGTTCTTCTCTCCAATCAACAAGTTATTTTTCTGTATTGCTGTTCTAATGTACTGATGGAGAGATGCATAGAAAAAAAGGAGAGAAAAAGGGGAGGAAATAGATTACCAAAAGAAAGAAAAAAAAATAACAACAAAAAAACCAGTGAGTCCGATGAACATGTTAGCTTCCTTTGTATCACACGTACCAAAAACGTATTTAAAAAAATAATAAAATAAAAACAGGAAAGATAATTATTGACGGAAACTGATTTGATTTTGTTTTGATTCTGTGATAATTTTTTTTCAAGGCAGGTGAACTGTTTCAGCGCTGAATTGTTTCTTGGTGTATTTAGATACAAGGTGCAGTATTCACCTCTTTTTGTTGAAGACAATTGGTCATAAGCTTCTTTTTCTTGTGCTTTCATTCGTACATTTAACATCTATGTAGTGAAATTGACAGAGATACAACGGTAAAATACCTCCAAAGATAACATGTAAGGATAAAAACATAATGCGTAGGCTGCTGATAGTACATGATCGCCCAGACCGCGGGTCATCACCCTCCATAAAAATTGACTTGCTAGACAGGAGGGGAACGGCGGATAAAAAGGAAAAAATATGACTGGAAAGATTGCGTGAGACTAGAAAGGCTAAGGAGACGCAATTGGGGGGGAAACGGAGAAAAGTCACGTTTCCCAAGTTAACATAAAGTAAGGAACTCGACAGAAGGGACCTTGGATATGTTACGCCACAGTCATTTATTGGTCGCTTTTGCGATACCAAGCCTTTGATTTGAATTCAGCGGCAGAACACAGATGTTTGGAATATTACAAAAATTAAAAAGTAACTTTTCTTTAATATTAAGGTTAGGAATATAAAAATTAGCTGGCCGGATGGCCCATTCTGAGCAGTGAACTAATATGTTCTTAATTTTACAGACGGATAGATAATATTGAAGATAATGACAAAAGACAGTGTTGTTCACATCAGCAACAGACTGTATGGAATAAAAAGTGTCGCTATTTGCACAAAAAAACACGACCTTGAGAAGCAGGTGTTCAAATCTACTTAGTAGGGAAGCGAAGGGACATTGGTGGGAGCTGTGTCTAAATATAACTTTTAACGACAAAATTTTGGAGGGGAGAGAAAGGTTGGTTCAAAAATCAAGTACGTTTTGAAAAAAAAAAACAAATAGAGACGGACAGACTAACAGATAAACATCCATACTTGACTGAAGCATGACTGAAATGACTTTAGGGTAGGAAATTTGAATTTGAAATAACCTAGGCAGTGATTGGCCACAGACAATCATTTTATCGGCGCTCAGACGCGCAAGTGGGGCCATTCCTCAATAGTTGTTCGATGATAGACACAGTATTTTAAAGTGTGGTGATTTCCAAATGAAAGAAAGTGAAATAAGTTCAGGGACGCCATACTATAGCCAGCAGCTCAGCTGAGTTTTGCTAGCATTTCTGTGTTCTTTATTCATAATCTGGTAAGATTGAAATTATTTCTTTGCATATTTTGAATATTGTTTAATGTTCGAGTGATTTGATACTGCCATATCGAAATCTAGCCTTACAAACAAGTAGGGATTTGCTCTAGACCCCCCGCCCAAGTCAGGGTCTAGGGACCAACAATATACATAAACTCCAGCAAGGGTTAGGAAAGACAGATCAAGTGTTGAGAATAATGAAACCTATTACCTATCCACTTTTAGGGAAGGAAACTAATAAATATTTTTCAGAATCTATAGTCTGGGAGGACCTATCTGATGTAAAACCACCATGGTAAATGTGCTGTTTGGTCAGAGAGATCTGACCTGTCTGTATGATGTGGTTGTTGTGTCCGTGTTGTGTCCAGACGTGGGTAGAGAATAGAATTTTGACACATAGCCCATACTTTGATTGCAGAGCTGTGAGTTTCAGTTGTCAACAAGGCGGTGTCCATTCAGTTGGTGATTTTACTCGAGTGTATCTGTGCAGTACGTTGTGACAGAGACCACTATTATTGCCCGCCAGCACGGAGAGGTGGGACCACCAGATTTCAGCACCAGAGCTACATATGCAAGATGAGTGAGCCTCTGGTCTGCTGGAAGTTCACCAACGCCTTTTAGTTACTAATACCCCATAAAAATTCCTGCAATTTACCGGACACTGTGTAGTCAATATAGACAGGTGTGATGAGGCCACCCCAACAGCACAAGCATTAACTATCCTCCCAAGTAGATGACTACTAGAACATTTTAATAAAACTAACTAGTCTAGTACTTATATATGTACACTCTTGCATTTATTATGTAACATTCCATGCATTTCTTTCATAAATTTTAAATCCTTTTTTTAAAAAAAAAAGTTCTGGTCAACATAAAACTTGATCCAGAACAAATAAATGTAATATAATTCTATCAAAAATTTTACACTCTTGAGTTAGTTCAGTGTATTATAATATTTGTTAAATATTATTAGTCTGCTTAAATATCTGTGGGTGTATCTATAACTATCACACCACATTACATATCATTACCCTAGACATTTTACATAGATACATTCATTAAGAAAAAAAAAATTGAGTGTGAGGTCGTAGTGGTAGCAAGAAAGGCCTTCTGACAATTCACAACTACATTTTATCTCAGGAGCCTTCACAGCTGGCCTCATACATTACATTTAGTAATATCACCATCATACAATACCATCAAACCCACTACATACATTGGGGTCTTGTCCAGGGATAATTAGCCCAACAGTAATATTAGGATCTCCTGGTTGGAGAAATAAAATTAGGGGAAAAAAATTGTGAAATTCCCTTTAAAATTAAAAGTGTCCCTGCAGATAAAAGTTGGTGAATCTTCACAGCCAGTGATAATTAATTAGTTAACTGGTTAGTTAGAATTAGTTAGACTATAGTCATAAGAAGTACTTAGTGTATTTACTGGTTAGAGATTTAGCTTGTATATTATTATATTGTCTGAAAAGTATGGCGGAGCTAGCAAAATTCCGATCAGCTGCTGTGCTGACCGCAAAGGAGATGGGAATGGATGGTCAGATTTTAATTCAATATGTAACGGCTGAATGTGATAAATATATTGAAAGGGAAGATAGAAAGTTAGCTGAAGAAAAGAGATTACAAATTGAGGCTGAGACTAAGAGGTTGCAGATTGAGGCTGACAAAGAGGCAAAGGCATTGGAGGCCGAAGAAAAACGACAGCAAAGGGAGGCAGAAGAGAAAAGATTGACTGCCGAAAGGGAGGCAGAAGATAGAAGGTTGCAGAGGGAGCACGAATTACGACTAAGGGAGCTGGAATTACAAGGCCCGGCTCCTGAAAATGGTGCCAGCCCTTTTGCCTCAGATGCTACGCCCAGTCTGGGAGCCTCAAACTCAGCTATGGGGTTTCATTTAGACCATTTTGTTGAAAAAGACGATGACATAGAGGGGTACCTAGGACGTTTTGAGTTATTAGCTACTACATATGGGTTAGAGAGAGAGAGGTGGAGTTTAAAGCTATCACGGGGATTGAGAGGTACTTCTTATGAAGTATTTGCCAAAATGAACAGGGAAGACCAAGACAATTATGACATGTTAAAGCAGGCTTTGTTATTAAGGTACGAGAAGAATGGTGAATTTTATCGTAAGAAATTTAGAAATGCCAAACTGTTGTCTGGGGAGACATACCACCAATTCTCTGCTAGACTAGAAACCTATTTGGAGAAATGGACGGCTCTGGGGAAGACCCAAGATCTTAAAGAAATGATCATGATTGAGCAATTGAGAGAGTCCATGGCTCCAGACATGAGAAAATTTCTCATGGAACAGGGTGCAGAGAAGTTGGGGGAAATTTTAAATGTTGCTGAGAGGTATCAGGCAGCTCAGGCAGAGGTAAGTGGTGCTAAAAAGAAGCACATAGACAATTTTAAAGCTCCACAGCAATTTAATAAATTTGATAATAGAGAGCAGGGAAATAAAGGTAGGACAAACTTTGAGCGGCCAAGAAATGACTATCGCGACAGAAACTCACAGTTCAATGACCAAAAGTTCAATGAAAGAAAACCGTTGAACCAAGGAAAAAGATGGTGTAAATGGTGCAAGAAGGATAACCATAACACCGAATTTTGTAGAAGGAAACCTTCAAACATTGCTGCAATGAAGTCGGGGACGCGAAGATTAAAGGTTAATCCTAATGGACAACAGGAACCTTATCACCCCCCAGTTTGTGAGGATGTTATTTGTAATGGGGTCACCATAAGGTGCCTTTATGATACAGGTTTGGATTATGATTCAGTTGTGAAGTCTAGCCTAGTGGACCCAAGTCAGTATACCACAGAAACAGTGGAAATACAAGGGGCGACTAAGGACATACCACTCATGACACTTCCCATCGCAAGGATAACGGTGAAAACTCGCTATGTGGAAGGAGAAATCAGAGCAGCAGTGATAGATGACCCAATCTACCCTCTGATATTGGGGTGTAGATACGTCTTCTTGGGGAATCCCGAGAAACCTGTGATCATGGCGACAGTGCAGACCAGGTCACAGAAGAAGGAGGAAGAAGGTGAACCTATAAATGCTCATCCAGAGGAGATGAGGAAGGCGCAGGCTGAGGATAGGACACTCAAGCCATGTTTTAAAAAATTGCCCAAATGCCACACACCTCCGAGCAAGGGGGAATATTTCATGAAGAACAAACTATTATACAGGAAGGCCGGAACTGGAACAAATGGTCATAACCAGCTGGTTCTTCCCACTTCATATAGAGATAAAGTGATGGAACTCGGGCATGCAATTCCCTTCAGTGGTCACATGGGGATCAGCGCCACAGGACAGCGTATAGCTTGTCATTACTTCTGGCCAGGGATAACGGAGGATATAAAAAGATATGTCAAATCCTGCCCAGAATGTCAAAGGGTAGCTCCAAAGCACTGGACTGCTCCTGCAACTCTAGGGGAAATGCCCATAGTGGGAACACCTTTTGAGAGGGTTGCAGTGGATATTGTAGGACCTCTCACTCGGACCAAGAGGAGGAACAGTTACATCCTTACTCTGGTGGACACTTGTTCTATGTGGGGAGAGGCGGTAGCCCTGCCATCAATTGATTCAAAACATGTAGCAGAGGCACTACTTACAATATTTACCCGATTAGGATTCCCGCATCAAATCTTGACGGATAATGGTTCTCAGTTCAAGGGGAAACTAACGGAAGAAGTTTTTTAAGCTATTTCAAGCCAGACACTTTCATTGTAGTCCGTACCATCCACAAGGGAACGGCCAGGTAGAGAGGTTCAACGGGACTCTCATTTCTATCCTGAGAAAGCTGGCCCACGAAAAACCGGATCTGTGGGATCAATTCCTGCCCGCCGCATTGTTTGCGTATCGGGAGGTACCACATAGTTCAACCGGGATGGCTCCCGCAACTCTGCTATTTGGGAGGCCAATAAAAGGTCCATTAGAAGCTCTATTAAGGACCTGGACAGATGAGAAGGCGGAAGAGACTGTTACCTCATCGTATCAATACGTGAACGAACTGACCACTCGTTTGAAAGCTGGATGGAAACTGGCAAATGATAATTTGAAGCAAGCCAGGAAGAAACAGGCAGCATATTTTAATAGGAAGGCAAAGGACAGGGAACTGGCAGTCGGAGAGAAGGTGCTGCTTCTACTACCCGGAAGCCAGAATAAATTACAAATTGGTTGGCAAGGTCCATATACGGTTCTAGAGAAGGTGTCTAGAACAAACTATAAAATTGACAAAAAGGGGAAGGAGAAAGTTTATCATGTAAACCTGTTAAAGAAGTATCTGGACAGACCACTCCAGGAAAGCACCCCCTTATTGACCTTAGCTATTGCAACCCAGATGCAAAAAGAACCACTCACCTCACATGAATACCCATTACATCCTTGTGAAACAGCAGCACAGGTAAAAGTCAGCAAGCACCTGACTAAAAACCAGAGGGAGAGAGTTCAACAGGTTCTGGAGGAACATACAGATGTATTAACAGATAAACCAGGCCATACAAATTTGCTACAGTATGACATGAAACTGGTAGACTCAAACCCAATCTGTATGAGAGCCTATTCTATTCCGTTCGCGAAGGAGAAGGCATTGAAGGAAGAAATAGAGTATTTGTTGAAGGAGGGGATTATTTCGCACAGTGAATCATCTTTTAGTTCTAGTGTCGTTTTGTTGAGAAAACCGTCTGGGGAACACAGACTGTGCATAGATTACAGGAAACTGAATGCTGTCACAGAAGGACAAGTGGATCCATTACCAGACACAAAACAGTTATTTGCCAGACTGAACAAGGCAAAATACTTTTCAAAGGTGGATCTTAGTAAAGGCTATTACCAGATCCCAGTGAAGCCTGAAGTGAGACCTTATTGGCTTTTAGCACTTCGGATGGACATTATGAATTCAATATGCTACCATTCGGACTGAAAAATGCTCCGAGTGTGTTTTCAAGGATGATGCGCAAATTGTTGGATCCCCTGAATAACCCATGTATCACGAATTTCATGGATGATATTCTCGTCGCCACAGAGACATTTGAAGAACACATTGAAGCTCTGGAGATGTGGTTTGATAGACTTCGGGAGGCGAACTTAACTGCTAGGCCAACAAAATGTTGTATTGGATGCAAAGAGTTGGAATTCTTGGGACACACTGTATATCAGGGTAATATGACCCCTGATCCTAAGAACTTGGAAAAACTGCAGAGAGCACCTAGGCCGCAAACAAAAAAAGACGTGCGATCATTTGTGTCGTTATGCGGATTTTATCAGAAATACATCAAGAATTTTAACGCTATTTGTGCTCCTCTGACTGATCTGACTCGCAAGGGACTTCCAGATAAAATTATTTGGACTGCACAATGTGAACTAGCGTTCCAAGAGTTAAAGGAAAAACTCACTAGCAAGCCTATTCTCAAACTGCCTGATTTGACACAGGACTTTGTCTTAAGAACCGATGCAAGTAATGTAGGACTAGGAGGGGCTTTGTTGCAAAGATCATCTTCACCTGATGGGGAACTGAAACCAGTCGCTTATGCAAGCCGTAAATTGAATAAGGCGGAACAAGGATACTCCACAAGCGAAAAAGAATGTTTAGCGTTAATCTTTGCAATAAAGAAGTTTAAAATCTATCTGTATGGTAGGACTTTTGTGGTGGAGACGGACCATCAGCCTCTCGTATTCTTATCTCAGGCTAAGCATGAAAACGCAAGATTGCTGAGGTGGTCTTTATTGCTTCAACCTTATCAGTTCAGTATCCAATATATCCCAGGCAAATTGAATGTCGGTGCAGATTTCCTCAGTCGGCACCCCTGTGATCAAAATTAGAGTAGTGGCAGACGTGAGGAGTAATTTTACCTATGTGTATCGCTGGTTTTGGAACTTGCCATAGGCATGTTTTCAAGTGGGGAGATGTGTAGTGAAATTGACAGAGATACAACGGTAAAATACCTCCAAAGATAACATGTAAGGATAAAAACATAATGCGTAGGCTGCTGATAGTACATGATCGCCCAGACCGCGGGTCATCACCCTCCATAAAAATTGACTTGCTAGACAGGAGGGGAACGGCGGATAAAAAGGAAAAAATATGACTGGAAAGATTGCGTGAGACTAGAAAGGCTAAGGAGACGCAATTGGGGGGGAAACGGAGAAAAGTCACGTTTCCCAAGTTAACATAAAGTAAGGAACTCGACAGAAGGGACCTTGGATATGTTACGCCACAGTCATTTATTGGTCGCTTTTGCGATACCAAGCCTTTGATTTGAATTCAGCGGCAGAACACAGATGTTTGGAATATTACAAAAATTAAAAAGTAACTTTTCTTTAATATTAAGGTTAGGAATATAAAAATTAGCTGGCCGGATGGCCCATTCTGAGCAGTGAACTAATATGTTCTTAATTTTACAGACGGATAGATAATATTGAAGATAATGACAAAAGACAGTGTTGTTCACATCAGCAACAGACTGTATGGAATAAAAAGTGTCGCTATTTGCACAAAAAAACACGACCTTGAGAAGCAGGTGTTCAAATCTACTTAGTAGGGAAGCGAAGGGACATTGGTGGGAGCTGTGTCTAAATATAACTTTTAACGACAAAATTTTGGAGGGGAGAGAAAGGTTGGTTCAAAAATCAAGTACGTTTTGAAAAAAAAAACAAGTAGAGACGGACAGACTAACAGATAAACATCCATACTTGACTGAAGCATGACTGAAATGACTTTAGGGTAGGAAATTTGAATTTGAAATAACCTAGGCAGTGATTGGCCACAGACAATCATTTTATCGGCGCTCAGACGCGCAAGTGGGGCCATTCCTCAATAGTTGTTCGATGATAGACACAGTATTTTAAAGTGTGGTGATTTCCTAATGAAAGAAAGTGAAATAAGTTCAGGGACGCCATACTATAGCCAGCAGCTCAGCTGAGTTTTGCTAGCATTTCTGTGTTCTTTATTCATAATCTGGTAAGATTGAAATTATTTCTTTGCATATTTTGAATATTGTTTAATGTTCGAGTGATTTGATACTGCCATATCGAAATCTAGCCTTACAAACAAGTAGGGATTTGCTCTAGACCCCCCGCCCAAGTCAGGGTCTAGGGACCAACAATATACATAAACTCCAGCAAGGGTTAGGAAAGACAGATCAAGTGTTGAGAATAATGAAACCTATTACCTATCCACTTTTAGGGAAGGAAACTAATAAATATTTTTCAGAATCTATAGTCTGGGAGGACCTATCTGATGTAAAACCACCATGGTAAATGTGCTGTTTGGTCAGAGAGATCTGACCTGTCTGTATGATGTGGTTGTTGTGTCCGTGTTGTGTCCAGACGTGGGTAGAGAATAGAATTTTGACACATAGCCCATACTTTGATTGCAGAGCTGTGAGTTTCAGTTGTCAACAAGGCGGTGTCCATTCAGTTGGTGATTTTACTCGAGTGTATCTGTGCAGTACGTTGTGACAGAGACCACTATTATTGCCCGCCAGCACGGAGAGGTGGGACCACCAGATTTCAGCACCAGAGCTACATATGCAAGATGAGTGAGCCTCTGGTCTGCTGGAAGTTCACCAACGCCTTTTAGTTACTAATACCCCATAAAAATTCCTGCAATTTACCGGACACTGTGTAGTCAATATAGACAGGTGTGATGAGGCCACCCCAACAGCACAAGCATTAACTATCCTCCCAAGTAGATGACTACTAGAACATTTTAATAAAACTAACTAGTCTAGTACTTATATATGTACACTCTTGCATTTATTATGTAACATTCCATGCATTTCTTTCATAAATTTTAAATCCTTCTTTTAAAAAAAAAAAGTTCTGGTCAACATAAAACTTGATCCAGAACAAATAAATGTAATATAATTCTATCAAAAATTTTACACTCTTGAGTTAGTTCAGTGTATTATAATATTTGTTAAATATTATTAGTCTGCTTAAATATCTGTGGGTGTATCTATAACTATCACACCACATTACATATCATTACCCTAGACATTTTACATAGATACATTCATTAAGAAAAAAAAAATTGAGTGTGAGGTCGTAGTGGTAGCAAGAAAGGCCTTCTGACAATTCACAACTACATTTTATCTCAGGAGCCTTCACAGCTGGCCTCATACATTACATTTAGTAATATCACCATCATACAATACCATCAAACCCACTACAATCTATTAAATTTATCTTTACTAAACGGTTCCACCATAGTTTTTTTTGTAAAGAAAAAGGCGGTAAATATTTCGAAAGTCATGCTAAATCCTGTCCTTATGCCTTGATCAGAGTCATGCTGTCCTTAGGTCTTGATCAAAGTCATGCTATCCTGTCCTTAGGTCTTGATCAGAGTCATGCTATCCTGTCCTTAGGTCTTGATCAGAGTCATGCTATCCTGTCCTTAGGTCTTGATCAGAGTCATGCCAAGTCATGTCCTTAGGTCTTGATCAGAGTCATGCCAAGTCCCGTCCTTAGATCTTGATCAGAGTCATGCCAAGTCCTGTCCTTAGGTCTTGATCAGAGTCATGCCAAGTCCTGTCCTTAGGTCTTGATCAGAGTCATGCCAAGTCATGTCCTTAGGTCTTGATCAGAGTCATGCCAAGTCCTGTCCTTAGATCTTGATCAGAGTCATGCCAAGTCCTGTCCTTAGGTCTTGATCAGAGTCATGCCAAGTCCTGTCCTTAGGTCTTGATCAGAGTCATGCCAAGTCATGTCCTTAGGTCTTGATCAGTCATGCTAAGTTCTGTCCTTAGATCTTGATCAGAGTCATGCCAAGTCATGTCGTTAGGTCTTGATCAGAGTCATGCCAAGTCATGTCGTTAGGTCTTGATCAGTCATGCCAAGTCATGTCCTTAGGTCTTGATCAGTCATTCTAAATCGTGTCACGTGCCATCAGCTCAAAGTCTTTCACTGTCTTCCTCGCCCCTTTCATTTGTCTCCAGTTTTCTTAACCGTATTTTGTTTTTCATTCTTCCCCTGCCTCTCTCTTACCCTGGTCTTCCTCTGCCTCTCTCTTACCCTGGTCTTCCTCTGCTTCTCTCTTACCCTGGTCTTCCTCTGCTTCTCTCTTACCCTGGTCTTCCTCTGCCTCTCTCTTACCCTGATCTTCCTCTGCCTCTCTCTTACCCTGGTCTTCCTCTGCCTCTCTCTTACCCTGGTCTTCCTCTGCCTCTCTCTTACCCTGGTCTTCCTCTGCCTCTCTCTTACCCTGGTCTTCCTCTGCTTCTCTCTTACCCTGGTCTTCCTCTGCCTCTCTCTTACCCTGGTCTTCCTCTGCTTCTCTCTTACCCTGGTCTTCCTCTGCCTCTCTCTTACCCTGGTCTTCCTCTGCCTCTCTCTTACCCTGGTCTTCCTCTGCCTCTCTCTTACCCTGGTCTTCCTCTGCCTCTCTCTTACTCTGGTCTTCCTCTGCCTCTCTCTTACCCTGGTCTTCCTCTGCTTCTCTCTTACCCTGGTCTTCCTCTGCCTCTCTCTTACCCTGATCTTCATCTGCCTCTCTCTTACCCTGGTGATTCCAGTACTTGAACTGTCTAGTAATACTATCAACTGGTTTCTTCCATGTGTGTTCTATGTATTGCGTATAGTAGTAATTTAGTTTCTCATGTTCGCATCAATCCAGTAATATTATTACTTTATTGTACTTATATCTGTTATAATCTTGTAACAGAGTAGTGGTATCAAACAGTTTTAAAAAGTTCAGCAACTTAGAAAGTATCTACAGATTGCAGTGTTAGTGAACATTGAGCATAAGAATTGAGCATTAAAAAAAGGGCAGTGCGTGGATGTCATAGGATTTAACTCCCCTTGCTCTGCAGTGATGATCCAGCAGTGGCCAAAATTCAGAGTGTCTACTGAAGCTCTTCAAATGTGTCTACCTTTCGCTACTTTGGCAGAGATGTGAATTGAAGAATGGTGCTTCAATTCTAGGGAGCCTCATAGGATTTTAAAGAAATCAAGTACTACGGCTGATAGGATCCAGGCCGTGTAAAGTTTTTATCTTTCATGACCTTCTATGAGTAAGGGTTTTGCTCATTCTGATGAGCCCCCAACTGATTTAACTCAGTAAAATATTACTTAAATAGCTCTGTTGTAAGTGTTTAACATGATTGAGACAAATGAGTACTGTTCACTCAAAATGAGTAAATAAGCCATAAATTTGTATATTTACTGATAACAAAATTTAATAGTCAATTACACTGACAAACAACATTTTTCTTTCTTATATAAGAATAAGTGTTCTTAGGTCAGTTTCTTGCGCTGATTTCAAATTTGAAATCCGTTTATCTCTATCACATCGGGTTCTTAAGATATTTGTGAATAAATATATTTTTGGGAAACCGTTATTTGCTCCGTTTCATTTTTACTATATAAATTATTAAAAATTAATAAAATGCAAAATAATTCCACTTTTTATACTGCTAAAATATGCATGACATATGTTACGCTATTTTTCAAATAGTTACTGTATTTTGAAATAATTCTGAGCGAAATATGGCTTCTAGAAGTTGTAGAAATTCGGCTGATATGTTCTGTTACGTGTGCGGATATTTTACCGATCGTGTTCACCAGAAAAACTTTACACCATTACTAAAGAAAGCATATGAACTTTATTTCGATTCGAAAGTTGATGATGCAAATAAATCTAGGAAGCCAAATGCAGTTTGTTCGACTTGTGCAAATACATTGTGTCATAAAATTAACAAGTGATACAACGTAAAAATATCTCCAAAGGATAAAATATAGGGATAAAAAGAATGCGTAAGTTACTAGAAGGCATGATCGCCCACGCCGCGGGTCACTACCCTCCATAAAAATTGACTTGCTAGACGGGAAATCAAAA